>JAGQAX010000015.1:28648612-28807829 GCA_019142605.1 Cephalopholis sonnerati | reverse complement strand
CCTCCCACAGTCCAAAGACATGCAGGTTAATTGGTGACTCTAAATTGTCCGTAGGTGTGAATGTGAGTGTGAATGGTTGTCTGTCTCTATGTGTCAGCCCTGTGATAGTCTGGCGACCTGTCCAGGGTGTACTCTGCCTCTCGCCCAGTGTCAGCTGGGATAGGCTCCAGCCCCCCCACGACCCTCAAGAGGATACACGGTTAGAAAATGGATGGATGGATGTTTTGTCATAGATAAAAAATTATATTTCAGTTTTTAAATTTGGCCCATGGCATCAAGTCTTACTTAAAAGTGTGTTGTTTTCCCGACAACTGCATCTGATTAGAGCCCCTGCCCCTCCCTCTTCAACCTCCAAATCGAGCGCCCTGCAGAAAAATCTCAATACAGCCAGTCCAGTGTCGACAATAACTCACTGTCCAGTTTAACAACAAGTAATCACACCGTCTACCTCCAACTCTCAGGTTCACCAACTGTCCTGTGCGAACAGAGACTGACATAAAATTGTCTTTTTAAACCAAAACTCAATTTGAAATCAAGTTTATGTCTCTCATGTCGCATCTGTGATAATGATAATAATAATTTAAACAAAAATGACATGCAGTTTGGAGCTGCGCTGCCTAAAGAGCGCAGAGGAGGAGTGCAGGGCTGGGATTCTTTAAGAGTATTTAAAGCGTTTTTCGAAGAGCACTTTATAGAGCACTTAAATGTGCACAATGTTTTGCAACAAACTGGCAACCACACGGTGTGGTGACTTGAATGCAATAGAAGAGCCGAAAGTGTGATCTCTGCTGGCTAATGTTATCAATAGCACCTTTAAGAGGAATATTAAGGCTTAAAGATGGGTATTTTTGAGAGGTTGTCTTATTTGGCAGCTGTCTCATGCTCCACCTCATCTCCACAAAATCGTCCACTCAAAAACTGTGCTATCACAGTGACGCACATAAACTGAAGGTCTATTTTGGAGATGATAGGATATTTTGTGTTTTCATTCCCATTAGTTGCAGTGTTGTGGTGTCCATGGCTACAGAGACTGGCTGGAAACCTCCTGGTTTAACCACACTGGAGGCCTCCAGGTTCCTCACAGCTGCTGCAACTACACTTACCCCTCCTGCAATGGCACTGTGGACAAGCCATGGCAGCTTAACATGCAGGTAGACACGGGCACCAGATCAATTTAACACTCACAAACTCAAAATTTCCAGAATGCCTGATTGGACCTCTCTGTTTCTGTGTCTTGCTCTTCTCTTACAGGGCTGCCAGGTGAAGCTGGAGACGAGCTTACAGTTTGTCCTGAGTTTCGTCATCTGGGGGTCGCCCATGGTTTTTCTGGTGGAGGTGCGAAAGACTTCATAACATTTTCTGACTGTTTTTCATGAATGAAACGCTGATACAAAAAACTTTTGGTACTTCATATTGGAGGTTCCCCAAAGAGTAACTTTGGTATTTTTCAATCTGGACCCCATATTATCATGTTTTTGTGTCTGACTAACTAATGGAACAACAGTTTTTGAAACTGGTCCAGTATTGAGCGGCAGGGGCAGCGGCAAAACAGGCTTCAGTGTAACCATTCAGGGCAAGTTCACACCATCAACTTACACCAACTAAAAGTGCTTGGAATTATCATTGACATGTTCAGGTTATTATTTTAAGTACCTGACAACATTCTGGAAACATCCTTACTGAGATAGACCTTTCAGTTAAAGAGTGGGATTCTGTTTGTTTAACCAGAAACAGCCATGAAATCACCATCGCCAACCCCACCAGACTGCATTTAAATAAACAATAATTTTATCTTCGTAAAATATGCTTCACTGAAATTCAGGAGAAACTACATAAAACTCAAAATAATAATAATTATGATAAATAATAATAACTCTAAATAAAAACCATCTCGGTTCATCTTTCTACTGTTCCAACAATCACCAGCTCTGGTTTGGTTGAAATAAACTCTTAATTCATCCACTTAGATGTGAAAATATGCTGACTCTATACACGACGATTTTTTTTGCCTTGTTTGTTGTTGTTTTTTTCAAACAACTGTTTTTATTGTCCCCAATCATTTAAAAGGAAGGAACAAGCAAAAAATCACGTAAGAATAAAATGGAGGTTATTTTATAACCAGGTGGAGATATGGACACACATGTTGGATGACTTTGGGGCAGAGATACAAGCATTATTTTGTTTTGAAATAAGTACAATAAAATTATTTGTGCTGATTGATTAGTCATGGAGATGTGGCCTCGGTGGTGAAAGATAAATTCAGATGCTCTACTTAATCAAATAAAAACAGCACCAATACAACAACTTGAAAATTTGTCTGCATCCAAAAGTTAACACAAGTAGAAATGCAGAACATTTTTTTTTTCTCTTTGGGGTTTTTATGTAAGATGCCAGACACTTACAATGATAATCTGAGTCTGTCAGTGTCAAAAACAAACACTTCAAGTGAATGTAAATTGACAGGTGGACAAATGCCCCATGCAATTACACTGCAACATGTTTCCATGTTGCTGACTGCTGCACTCTTGCTCATACTTGACCAATTCCAAAAACTGCCCAGTTACTTAGATACAAAATCACAGGAAAATAGAGTGCAGATTAAAAAAACTGTTTCCACTCACCCAAGTTACCCTTTAAGGCTGCATTCATTAATTGCCCCAAAACAGTTTGTGTATTCTCATAAAGACTATTTTTGCGAAAAATGACAAACAGTTATCAAAATTTTTTTTAAGAAAAATGCTCAACTCCAGTAAACACTGAAATGAAGAGACTCAGAGAACCACGGAGAAAAGTTACAGCCAACGGGAATACTTTATTCGCCGTACATCAGCATACACCACAGCACGCTGGTCTACATGTCCAAATTGGTAGAAACAGCTCTCCTCAAACATCTTTCTTCCAGTTCTTATATCCTCGGCCTTCGCTCACTCATGGGTGTGTGCACATGTGTGTGTGTGTGTGTGTATGTGTGTGTGCGTGATACTTCCTCCTGACTTTCCTGCTCATTCCTAGAACGGCGGCTCCTGGCGTCACCACCTTTGTCTTCCTTTTCCTTTGTACTCCTGGCACAAACACCCGTTCCTATTGCCAAACTTGGCCCAACCTTCCCAACGGTCAGGTCACTTTAACCCAGAATGTTCCACCTCATTTGACTTCCCAAGGTTTAACTTACACGTGAACCACTTAGTCTATCAAAACACCTGTTTTCTGCTTATGGGTCCTTTTTTATTGCCAAATCTGATATTTATCTAGCTGCTGCCTGAGCTTTGCGTAACTAGTTTTAGTTGAATCCTAAATACAGAGTGATAATACATTATCTGCCTCTACAGTTTCTGACGAAATCTTTTGTTAATTAACTTGTTAATTATTTGACCCATTATTCAGTCTTTCTGGCTCTATCCCAATGAAATTCTACCTGGTAATACCAGAGACACAAAGACTTTAAGGACAGCTGATGGTCAGAATTATCAGATTACATTGTGCTTTTCAATATTGTGTTCACATTTTGATTGACTGCCCGCTGCAGTACTGTGTCATTAAACTGTTTCAATGAAAAGTGTTAAGTTTTTAATTATTAAGCATTGTTTAATGTGGCTGTTAATCAGAGGACTTTTCTCCTTCCTGTTCTCTTATCATGCAGGTTGTTTTGTTTGTGACGGTGGGACAGCTGATGGTGGACAAACCATTTATGGATTATCAAATACTGGGCAAAAACTGAAAGACACTGTGACCGATGGGACAGCGTTGTACTTTGCACTGATACTACACAGTATGTACTTCTACAATATGAATATGCATCAGTTATTGGGATCGTTGTTAGAATAATTATTCCTGAGCTGCAGACTTCTCATCTCTCTACTATTACTGATAAATACAGGATTACTCCAGTACACTACAAAACATGTGACATGAAGGTGATGAAATATATTTTGTGATGCAGTTGCTGGTATTTCTGACATTTTATTGCTTACAGGCCTTTTTTGCCCACATGTGCCCTGGATGTCTTTCATTTCTTCCTGTACAGCTGTGTTTAAAAAAGAATCATGATATATGATATCATTGGTGTCTTGGCACATTAAGGATACATTGTGGTGTCCTTCATTCTTAATTGTCGGTGTGTTATTATAATATACAGAGCACTCTTTTTGACTGTCTTTATATTTGTCTGAAATTGCCACACACACAATTTCTAAAGGGACAGTAAAATTAAACTAAACCTCATTTTCTTGCACTATGCTGTTAGTTATACTTGCATTGCATCCATGATTATCTGGTTACTTTTTCCTTGTATGTACCACATTTATGGCCCCGTTCTACATATCCTGCACTCACTACATCATCCCTAAAGTTAAACCATCTCTGCAAGTATATACCAAGTATGTGTATGGTTGCATATCACACCTGTGCCTCAACACGCTGATGAACTAAAATCCTTGTCTTTTTTGTTTTGCTTCACATTGCACTCTAGTCTAATTACGTACTCGATGATTAGTTTATCCCAGTGATAACTGCAAAATAAATGTTTAAGTCTTCTTCTGATCTTATTAAATACCAATATGTGGAGAAATGGCAACCCCTCCCTTTGTGACAAACTGGGCCTGCACAATTGATAAGTACGAATTACAGAAATCACTGTGAGGCATTGTTGTAACAGTTATTTAATATTTCATGGGCTGTGCATAAACACATTTGTATTTCTTTCGTTTGCCAAAAAAAAAAAAAATCACACAAGTGCAGTATGTAATCCTACATACGTTATGTTTGGGGTCAATTCAACAATGTTAAGTATCTTTCAAGTCCTGTCTAAAATTCTGAGCAGCTCCTAACTTGAAAGGAAGGAGTCATCTACTCAGAGTTGTAACTGGACTTTAAATATTATATAAGATGTATGTTACTGCATACTCACTCTGACAACTCTCCATTTGATGCATGTATAGGCCCTGTTTGTGCATGTGTGTGGGTATTTTCAGGCCTGTGTGTATATGTAAAACAAAAAAAATAAAAAATATACACACGTGACATTAAATAAATGTAAACCAGAGCCAAAATAAATGAATAAACATTTTTATAAATATTTAAACCCATTAAAGTGCCCTGTTTTAACTTTAATTAAATTAAATGCAAATAAAGTAAGCTTTAGCTGCTTCATATCAATTGTGATATAATTTTTCCTGCTTTTTAACGTTTAATGTATTTTAACAGTTTTTGTATTTTAACATCTATAATTGTAAATACTTACACATTTTAGATCATACTTGTTTATCATATTTATTTAAATGAATATCAAATTATTAATTAATTAAATTATGGAATGCTTTAACTGTACAATGTTTTTAAAATGAATGTTTTTTTTTTTTTTATATGAAATGTTTTTAAGAAGTCAGTTCAATTACCTTTTAACATTTTAATCATCCTTAGCATCTTAAAGGCCCAGTGTGTAGGATTTAGGGGCATCTATTGGCAGACATGGTATACAATATTTTCATTGTTTTATAATCACCTGAAACTAAGAATCATTGTGTTTTCGTTAGGCCTAGTGTGGAATGAACTGAAATATCTCCATATGGAGCGAGTCCTCTTCCACAGAAGCTTTTCTACAGAAGCCCAAAGTGAGCAAATCAAACATTAGCTCTCGATATGGCCACTTGCAGTTTTTCTACACGCTGAGCATGTGGGAGAAGTTTGACTGAATCCAAATGTCTGCCCTTCACTGCTTTTGCAGACTTGCGGACTGCTTAGGGCTGTCCAAAGCTACAATTCATCCGGTCCACAACGGGCCTCCAATAGAGTTTCTGCAGACTTCCAGAGAGTCCGCTTGGGGTGCAGACTTTAGCAGATTTCACTGATTTAATAACCCACAATTCATTGCAATATAGACGTGACGTTGTGGGTTTTTCAACTGCTGAAAAAAAAATGTATGAATGTGTAAAATAGTTATTGATAGTTGGGTCTAATAAAATGTTACTTGAATTGTGAAGGCCAGAGATAATATTTAACCACATCATGATATACAGATATGTGTAAGTACAGGCTGTAGAGAGAGGTGTTATTATGGCCTATCAGGAAGTGAAAAGGGCTAAAAAAATTGGCCAAAAAGCAACAAAAGAAGGTCTTCTAATGTAAGTAATAAACATAGCCTGTTATATAGAGATACATTAACACATTTTTGCTTTTAGACATGGGATTTCTATCTTGTCATCTGCAGGAACATATGAGTAGGCACTGTTCATCAACTTATATGACATATCAGTGAATATGACAGCAGCAATAATTCGACGTTTCCACAGCAACGCGTAAAACAGTAGAGCGCTGTCTGTCAGCTGCTTGCAGTCTCTGCCCTCGCAGACTTTACGTGATGACAGTAATAAGTTAACACTGTCTACAACTGAAGTCCGCAAGGGCTCAGTCTGCAAGTTCAGAGGGTGGACATTTGGATTCAGCCTTTCAGTTCTGCAACCTCAAAGCTAGATGCAACTAAATCCTATTCACTGGACCTTTAAAGAGGCCAAACAGACCAAAAAGGACACTGGGGTAAACTCTATGGCTGATGTATTATTTGAGGTTTTTTTTTCACTTAAAGCCTACAACACCAAGCCCAAAAGCATTTTGCTGCAGAGAATGTATAGTTTAGGCATGGTGTGCATGGTTTATTGTTACTGATCAGCATTAATATCTCTAACATTGTTAATCTCCATTGGATTACAAATCCTCACAAACTGGATTAATGCAGTTGCATCAACACTTATTGCATCATTACTTTGGTTTAACTGGTATCCTAGATTTCTGCATGAAGCCTGACTTGTGCAGGCAGCACACCGTTCAGCTGGATGTTGACCACGCTGTCTCTTCTGCAGAGGCGTGGCTGGACGCGAGTGGGCGTGGTAGCTTTTGTCACGTAGCTCCTTCCTCGGTTTCTTCGCTACGTGAGGCTGACTTGGAGGGAAGTGAACGTCGCTAAGAAAGGACAAAAATAGGAGAAGGGAGCAGAAACAACAACTACCCCCCAAAAGCTGGTAATGCTTAAAATGTTGAGAGACATTTCCCGAAGCTTCTCGGCTGCATGCGTTGATATTTCGATGTAATGACTGCCATGCTGATCTCGCGGCCTTTGGAGCCGTTGGTTAGCTAGCGGTGGCTAACGTTAGCCGCCGGGGCCTGTTAGCAGGCCGCTGGGGTTTAGGCGCGGGGACAGAAATGCAGTCAACCGACGCTCCCCAAAATAGGGGCTCGGTGCTTTATCTTAGCTAACCGACGAGAGACCGCCACGTAGTACATCCTGTTTGGCTACGAAATGGTTGTGAGTTCACCTCTAAGCGGTGAAGTGCACAATAGTAATATAATTCTCTGTTTTTGTCCAACATCGTTGGGCACAGTGTTTACTCCTCATCAGAGGAGGGAGCGAGCATGCCGCTGGCTAACATGCTAATGCTAGCAGTGCCAATAAGGCCTCTGCACGTTTTCGAGTTGGAGATCAACGCGTGAATTGCTTAGCTCTTGCTTGTAATAAGAAAATACTATGTGCACTTCTTGAAAGCAGGTTGAGGTTGCAGAACACAGTTTTAAGTGCACATGTAGTATTGTATCTTTAGCCATCTTCAGTGGCCTAATCTGTGACGCTAACCTGAAGGCGATGTCGCCCATTTACTGCACTATGAAGTGCTGGAGAAATATCAGCTGCTGCCTCAGTATGTGCTACTAACGTTGCTAGTGTTGGAGTGAAGTTGCTCATCCATAGAAAGTAGGTCAAGTTGTGACACACTAGCTGATGTTTTCACTGTACTTTGCGGTTAAAATACCTCTAAGTCTGACCTAACCTAATACCACAGATCCAAACTGACACGCCTCTTTCCACTGGATATTAATCAAAATACCATCACGCAAGACTAGTTTTCCACTAGACATGCTGGTGCCCATCACTCAAAAATATAGGAATACAAAGTAAAGAAATGACTACATTTATTGTTGTTTGGCATGAGTGAGATTGAATCGTTTATATTTTTGTTTTCTTGAAATTTGGCTGTGAAGATTCAATGTTTGTGTTTTCTTCTGACAATGCTTCATCAGCAGGTTACCATCTCTTGTGATCACACTAGTTTTATCAGCAACATTTAATATGACCTTTGCATTACAGAACTGTGAACAGCCAAAAAAGCAGGGTATCTACAGGTCCTTGAAAAGTCTTAAAATGTCTGAAATTTAGTGTTACATCAGTAAGGTCCTATAAATCATATATTTTTAAATTTGATTTATCTGAGGTCGTAAATACTGCAAATATTTTATCTAATTTCATTTATCAATTTTGGTGAAAATGAGTGAAGCCGTTCTATGTAAAATCCCACATTTCCAGTGTTACAAATTTTTAAACTATAGTACTATCATTTTACTTCATACTTGCACTTACTTGTTGGCAAAATGTAGATTGACTTTAATCACTTTAGTAACCATATTCCTTCATAATATATTCCTCTGCACACAACCACATATATGCTACTTGCCTGCAGTGCTTATCTGCGATGCTTGAATAAGTAAAACATGATTTGTCCAAAAATCTGTCCTAAATTTGGTTAAAAGCTGTCGTGAACGGGTCTTAACAGCATTAAATTTAACTGTCTGATTCCTGTTGACACCCTGAAAATGCTACTTTTGCATTGCTGGAGGTCTGAGAGGAAATAGCAGGCTCCCTTCTGTGTATGTCCTGTTGTTATCATCTAACTTAACTATCACATCAGACTGCCCACTTTGTTTAGCTGATCTGGCTAAAGCTATAATCCACAAAAGTCAGTACTGTGTAGATCATAAAAGCCAGTATGAGCTGCCTGGTTATGTGATCCACTGTTAGTTGGTTTCAAAATTAAAATCAGTAGCAGCTACCAACAGATATGACTCATAATTGCAGCAAGATTGTAAATGACAAGTTCTCAAGCTCTGTACACCCAGCAGCATACAAGAAATTATATAAGCATGCGGTAATACACACATCAGTACAAACTGATCTTCAGAAAAAGATGCCAGTAGTAAGCTGCACCAAACTTTTCCCAGTAAAACACAAATTAAAGGTACCATTCAGCTGAAATAGCCTTTTAAGCTATGTAGTTATCTGGCTGTCTGCCCAGCTTTGTTGTTGAATTTTTCTCGATCCCCCCTCGAAGAGTTGAGAACCACGTGGAGCTTTTACACACATTCCTGCTGCTTTGAAATAACAGTTGTTTGTTACCCGCCTGTTTGTAAAATGTGTGTCCTCCTAATGTTATGTTCTTCAGCCAGCATGTTTGCTCGCTGCCACATTGACCAAACTGTTTGATTTTTGCCTTCAGCCTCAGGAGCAGTGAAGTGTCTTCATGGCAGTTCGTCGAGGACACATTAAGTACTTGAAAGTGAGTATGTCATCTCCGCTCCCAGTTTCAAACAGCACTGTGGTATGTGCCATTATCAACTGAATGTTCGCAATATGATTGGATATTATCAGGATGTACGGTCTTAATATAGAGTTGAATGCTAAGAAATTTGGCTGCAGGAAATGAAGAGAATCTAAAGTTTTACTTCTTACTGATAATTGGACACAAACTTGTTTTAAATTTGTATAAATCATGTCAAGACTGTACACAGTGATCTGTTATTATTTAACTGGAACTAATGATTTCATAGTTGAAATGAGATGGCATTAAGAGATATCAAAAACACTCACGCATGCCAGCTCCCACCAGCTATGCCCATGTTTACTGGTTTAATACAGGCCTCTCATTCATCCTCTCAGGCGGTGTATCTTACCCACCAGAATACACAATCACAGCCCTTCTCTTGCATGAATGGACCTCTGTCAGGTTGACCGCTACTAGACTGGTTCCCTTTTCAGGCCTGATCCTGTTTCAGCCACCAGCAAATGTGACCACCGGGTCACGCTCTGCTAAACAGATAGCGGAAGCAACTTTTTAAAAAAGTGTTTTGAAGTCAGTCCATTCTTGTTGTGGGTACTTCACATTGTTGACCAAACTAATCTCATGGTTATGAGACTAGACTGCAGACTGACATGTGACTGAGGTCATCTGAGCTGGAAAGAGTTACTTAGCTACTTTGCAAATGTAAAACTTGTGTGTGTGTGTGTCCTCTACACGACCTTCCATTGTCTATATTTCAAATTGGCTTAGTTTTAACCACGACATTGAGACCAATTTGCACCTTAAATCCAGTCACATGCTTGTGTCATATAATTAGTTGCCGTCATGTGGCCTTCAAAGCTTTTAACCCCTGGTTTTCTGCCTCACTGAAAACTAAAGTAGCATTCAACCAAAGAAAATGTTGGTTGGCTGAAATACTACCTACTCGTCAGACAGTTGATTTGTCCATAGATTAAAAAAAAAGAAATCCTCACATTATCTCTAGGTTAACCAAATCAGCCACAGTGCACAGAATGCACTCTACCTGGAAGCGTTTTGTGTCCACCAAAGCGTCATTTCCCCGTCAGAGGGCTCGACATGAGCACTTGCCTAGAGCAAGTTTACTCTGTATACAGGCAAGTAGCATGCCTTGAGTGACAAATAAATGCGATGTCCACATTATATTATCTGAAAATAAACTGTGCACTGTAACACTTCTCCACCTGAGTTGTGTGCGTGAGTCCGTCTCACCACTAAGCGTTGAACGGGACTGCTGAGATAAATTTAACATACTGGACACTACAGACGTTAACATGCTAAATATCTCTGTAACGCTACATGCGAGAGAGACGCTTACTATTTTTGCCTCCTTGACAAGGGGTTAGGTGTGTTCCTATTTCTTTCAGAAGCTTCGTAGTCCAACCTTGAACTGTCTTTTTTAGAGATTTAGTAAAATAAATCCATAGTGATAAAATCCGACACTGCATATCTTCTCTGATTATCTGTTTTTCTGATTAAAAATGAGAGTGAAAAATGTAGGTATAAATAAAAATTAGGTATAACGCTGCGCTCGTCACTGTCACCAGCTGTTTAATCACAGTGGAGAAGGGGCGGAACCAATACCCCAAAGACCAGATGTCACAGAGGATAAAAACAAGTACTGAACCAGAACAACTGTTGTATCCAGATGGAAAAGAAAGGCTTTAGTGGACACCGCTTTATTAATGTAACACCAGCGACTGTAAGACCAAAATTTTGGCTGAATTTGAAAATTTTGTCGAATAAGTGCGCAAGAACCAACCGACCGGAAGTTTACAGCCCTGTTGAAAAGTGAAATTAGGCGCCCTCATCCCTTTTTGGGGAATTATGGAGTATTGCTGTTTGTGTTTAAATGTTGATATTGTCTGCAGAAAGCATGCACTGTCATACTGTTTGTACAGAAAAAACATTTGTAGACCCGTGCAGTGCTCCAACTAATAATAATTTTTATAATGGATCGAACTGTCAAATAATTTATCACTTCATTGACTAAATGTTTAATCGTCAGTGTTGTAGAACCAGGGAGCTGTAAATGTTTGGCTTTTTCATGTGGAAAAAGACTGAGACAGTGGAGCTGCTGCAGTGAGCAAGCAGGCTTTGAACTGCTTGTCAAAATGAAGGCAGCAGATATGACTGTAGTTGTTAAGCATCACATTCTCTTAAACTAACGTTGCAAAACAGACCAGTGTCTCTGCTAGTAACGTTCTGCTATTAGTAATAGTGTTAATGGATTTAACTCCAGTTGTATTAGCACAAGAACTGCAAGGAGAGGAAGAGGGAGTGAGACTGTACCTGTACGAGGGCATGAGAGGTTGCGGTAAACCATGCATTAATAAAGACTCCATGCTGTCACAGCCCTACTGTCGACCAGTCTAACAGCTAATTGATTCAGCCACCGTTTGGCCTACCCTGTGTACTTACCTTGCTTTGTATTTTTCGGCCCTACTGGCTGACCTGCAGGAGGTGTATGACATGTCGAATGGTTATGAAGACCACATGGGAGGGGACGAGGGGAAGGATGCTAAGACCAACCTGATAGTGAACTACCTGCCTCAGAGCATGACGCAGGATGAGCTGCGGAGCCTCTTCACCAGCATAGGCGAGGTGGAATCTGCCAAGCTGATTCGAGACAAAGTCGCAGGTATGCTACTCTCTGAAGCGATAAGACCTGTGACAGACCAGATGGCGCTTAAACGCAAGATTTTGTTTTAAATGGAAACGGATTTGTGTTACAACCTCGGAAAATGTCAGTGGTGGTTCAGCTGTATGGCTTAAAGAGTAGTTTGGCCTATCACCCATTTACAAATTACCTTTATTAGCTGGAAATCTACTAAAGGCCTGTTTCTGGGTCTTCTGTCCTCAGTGATTTTTGTAATGTAATTTTTTATTTAAAAGACATCCGAAGTTGATTTCCTGTTTGAGTTAGGTGATAGTTTGCTCAGTTTTTCACCACCATAGACTTTTGCTGCTTTTATTTATTCCAGCCAGTCCTGTAGACAGTCTCTTTGTTTGTTTGTTTAGACTAGCATGCAATGTTAAGATTTGTTTTTGTTTTTAAATATTTATTTGTTTGCAGATTTTTTTGAACTATACAACGTTTTTTTGTTTTATTTTATTGTTTTCCTTTTTTTTTCTCTAGGCCACAGTTTAGGGTACGGATTTGTTAACTATCTTAACCCTAGTGATGCAGACAGAGCTATCAGTACACTGAATGGACTAAGGCTACAGTCCAAAACTATCAAGGTAACGTGCAATAAGGTGTTCTACAATTCTCAAACCAAAGATGTCATGTCATATAACTCTCCTGTGGCTCCTGTGCTGTCCGCTAACTAGCTAGTACATGTCAGCCCGAGGAAGTGATACTGCTTTTACAGCTCACTTACTGCCCTATCTGACATGTCTATTGAGTTTGACTTTAATTTTACTTATTTTATTTGACGCATCCTGTCAAATTCAATGTATTTCATGTATTTAATTCCTAAAAAGTACCTTTTCGATCCGTTTTATTTCATTTTTTGTTGCTGTAATGTTCTTTCATGCTTTTCATTTTTGCTCAGACTGAAGACTTAATACCTAAAACCACTTTAGATTATTTTATTCAGTTTTCTTTTATAGTCCAAACTTGTTTTTACAAGACAAAAGCTTTCAGATGAATCAGTTGATGATTGTAACTTATAAAACACATGTAATTGCATTTATTTTTAAAACTTATAGATTTAAGTACTCGTTGTACTTTCAGTAGTTTTTTGTTACCTTGTTTTGTACATGTGTATCAGTAGAGTTTTAATCAGGCAGTCGTTGCTTCCTGTTGCTAGGTTTCATATGCACGGCCCAGCTCTGATACAATAAAGGATGCCAACCTGTATATCAGCGGCCTGCCAAAGGCTATGACCCAGAAAGATGTGGAAGACATGTTCTCACGTTATGGACGCATCATTAACTCTCGTGTACTTGTTGACCAGGCCACAGGTACGACAGGTGAATGACTTCCTAACTTTTCAAAAATGATCTTCAGTAACATATAGCGCGTAGTCCTGCTGCATGAATCAGAGTAGGCAGTCACCACCTGCTCTCTTGTACCCAGGCGCGTCCCGCGGGGTGGCTTTTATCAGGTTTGACAAGCGGGCAGAGGCAGAGGAGGCGGTGAAAAACCTGAATGGCCAAAAACCACCCGGAGCCTCCGAGCCAATCACAGTGAAGTTTGCCGCCAACCCAAACCAGGTGAAGAACACGCAGCTCATCTCTCAGCTCTACCACAACCAGTCCCGACGCTTCGGAGGGCCCGTACACCACCAGGCACAGCGGTTCAGGTGAGAGAAGTTGTGAATATTTAAACAGACTTGATATGGGGGGAATTCTTTCCACAAATATTTCTTCATTAGCCCTTTTTACCCTGCCTTGTCAAGGCAGGAATTTTATGAGGTTGTTCACTGTTTTGTGTAAAAAAAGACTGCAGAATGGGGGGGCAGAGTTGTCTCACCTCTGAGCGGAGAGCAGAGGTAGTAACATTGCAGAAACAATATCTCTATAAACGGGACAGTGTGTGGTCCAAACCCAGAGTGCGTCTGTGTGTGATGGTGGCGTGAGTGTGAGGCCATGTCAGGGCCCATGTCTTGTTTGCCACCTGCTGATTAAAGTGAAGAGGACTAGCCCAATGTTTGGTAACAGCATTTTATAAGTATGGTGTTGGCACAGGTATCGGAGGAAATCCAAGCAATACCCAGCCGGAGTAAAGACAGAACTTACGCAGTTAAAGAAAATGATCAACACATTAATCAATGATAAAAAAATAAACATTTGTAACAGCCCTAAAATGATCATGTTATATGATTATATGTTACTTAAGTGTTCTAAACACTCTTCTTTCCAGGTTCTCCCCCATGGGTGTTGATCACATGAGCGGCATGGGAAGCGTCAGCGTCCCCGGGAACTCCACCTCCGGCTGGTGCATCTTCATCTACAACCTGGGCCAGGACGCCGACGAGAGCATCCTGTGGCAGATGTTCGGCCCCTTCGGCGCAGTCACCAACGTCAAGGTGATCCGAGACTTCAACACCAACAAGTGCAAGGGCTTCGGCTTCGTCACCATGACGAACTACGAGGAGGCGGCCATGGCCATCGCCAGCCTGAACGGCTACCGGCTCGGAGACAAGATACTGCAAGTGTCCTTCAAGACCAGCAAGGGCCACAAGTAGAGAGAGCTGGACAATCAGGTGTAGAGGAGAGATGGGAATGAGCTGCGCCAGGCTTTTCTAGCAGAAGTATGAGATTTCCAAGTCTGGCACATCTGTGTGGGTTTTAGTGTATTCAGAGTTAAATGAGATGTTCACTCTTCTGCACCTTTGTACTTGTCTAAAAGAGTGTCTAGGCTGACTTTTTTTGTTTGTTTGTTCTTTTTTTTTTCATCTTTATACTCATGCTTGGGGCTTGAGGACACTCAGTAGATGTAATTTTTAGTGAGGGGATGAAGAGGGCAAAATCCCACGATACCCCGAAGATAACTTTTTGAAAATAATCTGAAAATCTAAAATACTGTTCATATGTGTTGCATGTATAACTGTGGGGACTAGATATAGGTGGCACGCAAATGGTTCTAAGCAGTGCACTGAAAATACGGAGCATAAGGAAAGCCCTGCAAATTGTTCTCCAAGTGTTGACATTTTCGTGGTTGAGTTTATCTAAAGAAGGCGACGAAGAATACATTGCTCGTAGCCGGCGGTTGTTTCATTTCGGAAAAGCAGTGCTCTCTTCTGGATCCTCGTCATAAGTAGAAATAGATGCCTTAAATTATCATCCAGCGGACACACAGACCTACAACACCACTCACTGTCTCGAGTCTAATCTAAGAGCAAAGCACTTTTAATCTGTTTTAGGTTACTATGAATATCAGTCGTTTTGGTGTTAATCTATTGACTTCTGCTCACCCTGCTATCAGCTTAACAATTTTAAACATGACGAGGTCTGGAGCTAAATGTATGTTTCGTTATCCCTGTGTAAAGTGTCTTTTTATTATTATTATTATTATAAGTTGTATTTCAGGAGAGTCCTGTTGAATATGAACCCCAGTCAATGAGTAGAGAATTAAGATGGACCAAAGGCAGGGAGAGACTTGATTATATTACTACAGAAGAGTTTTCAGAGCAGGTTTAAGGTAAATTTATACCTTTAATGGCGGGTGGATTTTTGTTTTCTGTCGAAGAGGTACTAAGGTTATATCTGACGCTAACTGAGAGCAACATCACTTTGGCTCAGTATGCCGTTCTGTTTTGTTTTTTCTTTTCTTTTGATTTAAGTTTTTCTTTCTGTTTGGAACATTTCATTTTCTTTCTAAAAGGCATTTAGATTTTTATTTGTTACAATGTAAGTTACAAACTTGGTTTAACGAGTGCTTATCTCAAGTTTGGAGAGACATTAATGGCCTTTGTTAATGATTTCAGTTTAGATTTCTTTTCTTCCTTTCTTTTGTTTTGGTTGTTTCGCTTTGAGCATAAACCATTAAATTTTATTTCTTTTTGCTGAAAGTTTTGTTTGGTTTGTTTCTTTTTTTAATTTACCTTTTTTTTAGCTTTGGTTTGGAGTTTTGTTCTATTATTTTTCTAGTAGCAAATATGCAGTGTAGGTAGAAGATCCCTGGTGAGGCAAAAACAGGCTGTTACAAAAAGTGTTAACACTGGAGGCAACACAATATACGGACCAATGTTTGTTAGAGAAAAATTTAACCTGTATACAGACACTCAAAGGAAAGTGATTGTCCTTAAGACATTTCATGAAGCAACTGAAGACGGACAGATCCGTGTAAACCACTGAAGTAACATCATCTTTACAGCAAGTTGAAGCTGTACGTTGGCATTTATGGTACAGTTGAATGTCAGGCTCATTTATCGACGTCTGGCTCAGTAAATAATTTTTATTCCCGGCTGTATGTGAAGAGCGACTCACATTCTGATCAAATTTGTCAGCTCAAATGTTATTTAAAGTGAGGCTGGATTTGTTGTTAAATATGACAGATTGAGGGTTTTAACTTTAACCTACTGCTCTGATCTTTGTCTAATGGAGATTACTTTTGACTAGTGAGGTTTCGTTTGCTTGTTCAGTGAAACACTTCTTATATCATCCATTTAGAAAAACATTGGCTCATCACAGCTCATCTAATAGTGGCAAACTAGGTAAGCGGTCTTGTTCTCCAAGGATTTTGACAGGTGAAGCATCATTATCGACGTCGTTATTGCCCTTGATTTAACCTGACCACAAACTGAACAGAGGAACCACTTGTTGATAGTTACAAATGTTACAAATACCAAATGATTCTTAGGAACGGTACCTGCTCACACTTTGTAGGATGTGTTTTTAAAACCATTTTTCTCCCCCTCACTTTTAATTTAATGCCTCTTTAATTTGTGCCCCCTATGAAAGGAGATTTCGGTCTTAAAAGTGCTTTTTTTCTCCATGTTATTTTTGTGTCACAATCCTTAACTTTGTGCAATATTTCGTGACTTGCTCAAAGCAGGTAATAGAAAAGTTGTTGTAGTCTTGGATCTTTTTTTTATAATTGCTTTTTTCTACTGACATTTTATGTTACTGCTTAGTTTTTTCAGCAGTCTAGTTGGAATTGCATGAGTAATGCAAGTGAATTTGTTTTAGGGGCAGTCAGAATAAACTGCATTCTGCCTTAATTTATAAGTGGGAGTGGTGTATTTTACATCAAGAGGAGGCGCAGGTATTTATTTGACAATGTATGCGGTCATACTTGTTACTTATTGGAGTGTTTTTAATGGATTATTTTGTTTTCTTGGTTTTAAAGGACACTAAATTGAAGTCCATTACATGTCTTCTAACATTGGATCATTTCAATAAAAACATGGTGGCTTTTCAGAATTGAAAGAATGAATGTCTCTTCAGAAGCTTATTGTGAATTTGGTGTCATTTCCTGACAAATACCGAGTAAATGGATGTTTGCATGCACAGCTGGATCTTTATTTCAATAATACATGGGACCTTAGTCAGCGTGGAAGGATGACTATATTTCCTATTTTACTCAACATGCCAACAAGTCAAAACAAAACTGAGGAACACATCTTGTAATATAACCTGATCATACTGTACAGGCCCTGTTATTACCTGGTTGACCAGATGGGGGCAGCATACCTCCATATTTTGACACCATTAACACAGAGTCAATTTCCTGCAGCACTTCAGTGGCAGTGTGCAATACTTTCCACTTCCTGTTATAATTTAGTATGGAGGAATAACCTTTAGCTAAGTAGAAAAATATAACTTCAAAAACAGAAAACTGAGAACTGAAATAGTTCCACCTTAAGAATTACAGAACCTTGGGACCAATCTGGAGTTCACACTTCCACCTGGACACAGGAGGAGCTGGGGACTGAACCTCCAATGCTGCTGTTAGTGGATGACATGCTACGTCCTGAACCACAGCCACTATACAGGACATACTGATCCTGCATTTTGCGAGCTGGGCATTTCAAACTGGTGTATATGAACCCTGAATATATGGAGTGAAACTTGGAATATACTGAATGAAAGTTTGAATACACTGCTCAAAAAAAATCAAGGGAACATGTTAGTTTCACAGTATAGCACAGAGTCAGTTAAATTTCAGGGATATCAGTCTGTCCATTTAGGAAACA
Source organism: Cephalopholis sonnerati (assembly GCA_019142605.1). Taxonomy (NCBI): domain Eukaryota; kingdom Metazoa; phylum Chordata; class Actinopteri; order Perciformes; family Serranidae; genus Cephalopholis; species Cephalopholis sonnerati. Next base: position 28,789,768 of record JAGQAX010000015.1, on the reverse strand, counting down.
AGTGATTGTGAATCAGTTTCAGCTGCTTTGGTGCAAATCAAAGTGACAACAGGTGCGATGGAGAGGCAAAAGCAAGACGACCCCTAAAAAGGGAATGGTTTTACATTTGGTGGCCACAGACAGTTGCTCTGTCCTTATCCTTCCTGACTGATTCTTCTCTAGTTTTGTGTCCTGCTAGTGTCCTCGTTACTACTGGTAGCATGAGGCGGCACCTGCAGCCCAATCAGGTTGAACAGGTGGTCCAGCCCCTTTCAGGATGGAACATGCATACGTGTGGTCACAAGAAGGTTTGCTGTGTCTCCCAGCACAGTCTCAAGAGCATGGAGGAGATACCAGGAGACCAGCTGTTACATGAGGAGAGCTGGACGGGGCCGAAGTAGGGCGTTAATTGTGAGGAGGAACAGGAGAAGCACTTCCAGAGCTCTACAAAATGACCTCCAGCAGCCCACTGTTGTGCATGTTAGACTCCATGAGGGTGGCATGAGGGCCTGATGTCCTCTAGTGGGACCTGTGCTTGTTCTCTTCACAGATGAGAGCAGGTTCACACTGAGCACATGTGACAGGCGTGAAAGAGTCTGGGGACACTATGGTGAACGTTATGCTGCCTGTAACATCATCCAGCACGACGGGTTTGGAGGTGGGTCAGTGATGGTCTGGGGAGGCATATCCTTGGAAGGTCACACAGACCTCCATGTCATAGCTAACAGTACCCTGACTGCTGTTAGGTACCTGGATGAAATCCTCAGAGCGATTGTCAGACCTTATGCTGGTGCAGTGGGCCCTGGTTTCCTGGTGCAGGACATTGCCCGGCCTCACGTGGTCAGAGTGTGTAGGCAGTTCCTGGACGATGAAGGCATTGAAGCCATCGACTGGCCCTCTCGGGGCGTTATGTATCGGTGCATTCAACACTTCCAAGTACGGCCACAGACTGTCCAGGAGCTCACTGATGCCCTGATCCAGGTCAGGGGGGAGATCCCCCAGGACACCATCCGCCGACAATGTCTGACTCAGATGTTGTCTGGGCATGCTCCCGCATACAGGTACGCAGGGGCCACACACCACTGAGTCACATTATGAATTAGTTTCAGTGTAATTTTGAATCCAGCCCTCAGTGGGTTGATGGTTTTGGTTTCATCATTTAGTTCTCAACAAAAGACTTTCAACTTGAATAATTTGTTCATTAAGATTTGATGTGTGATTTAAGTGTTCCCTTCATTTCTTTGAGCAGTATACATGGAATGAAAGTCACAATATACAGAATGGTAGTTTGAATATATGGAATCAAAGCATATATTTGTTTATTATGGATGATCTTATATTTATTGTCACAACTTAATAGCTTTACGTAAAAGAGCTAAATGGTTGAAGTCAGCTGAGCTACTGCACCCCATTGTAAAAACAGAGGTACTGCCTTGGATACACAGACCTCAGTGACCTAACATCTAACAGGCCCCATAAAGTTTTAAAAACACTTCTGCTGAATTAAGTTTTAAATAAACCACTCACCGACAGGACTTGAAGTACAGCAGATTTTTTTATTAGAAAACAAGAAACAATTCAAAGGACAGGTATAAAAACACAAATGTTCATCTAATTAGGATGATGTACATGTTTTTCTTAATGTTGCTCTAATATAATATCTACTCACAAATAGCTTGTCTAACATAAAGGTTCACTTCAACAAAATAATTGTGCTCATCAGTCAGTGTTTGTTTACTTTCAAGTCATTCAAGTTCTCAGAATTATCGTCAAAACTGAGATCATGTTAAGGCAACTCAAAACCTTGATCAAACTTCATGAGGACAGGCCTACTGTGAATGTCTAACTGTCACCGCTGACTGATAAATGCTAATCTCTGTCTAATGCATGTCATCGCAACACACGAGGTGCATTTAAAGTGTCTGTTTGAGATTTAGGTTACACGTGAAACTTCTGAAGCATCTCCCCACAGTCCAAACTGAATGGGGACATGCAAAATATCAAGTAATGAAGGTTTGTTTGTTTTCGGCATGGCACAGGCAAAATCCATTCAAGCCGCTAAACCCTGAAACCACAATATACTCAAACTTTGTCCTCGTTTAGAACAGAAACCTAACAGGATTTTAACCAAACTGGATTTTTTCGGGCCTCAGGTGATGGTCCCTTCGATCCAAAGAGGTGAATCTATGTGCTGTAGAAGGCAGTATCCTTTGCTGTCCATCCTGTGGAAGTGTCTCAGACTTGGCAGAGGCTGTAGCAGGTCATAGGTTTCTCCAGAACGTTGTCTCCGTCCACTTCAAACACATAATCACAGCGGTGTGCGATGAGAGGAACGTCGGACAACGCCACACTCTGATTACCAAACGAGATGACTGTGTCTCTCTATAGGGAAGAAGCAACCAACAGGACAGTTAGTTAAGATAGCAAAGGTCGTAGAACCATCAAAAAATGCCATGACTCATTTAAAAGCCACAGAAACAGTCTTATTACTGATGGCTATGGGGTCATTTATTAACAGTTACAGAGACACTGGTTTGAGGTGGGCGGGGCTCAGATGGACAAAGCTGTTGTTACATATTTCCATGCACCAATCAGATGTTTAGCAAAAATAATCTCATAACAGTTGTTGTATTGTTGGCTCATGTTGTCTGGAGGAGGTGCGACTGTCCAAACCACATGCACACAGGCTGCTGTTATATTTTAGCAACACTCTGCAGCTAAGGCAGCGAAAGTCCAAGTGGGGTTGATGAGTCCAACAAACACGAATTTCACCCGGGAGAGTGGTGTTCGCATCTCGTAAGATAATAAAGCCAAACCCTGTTCTTTTTTTCTAAACCTAACCATGTGTTTTTGTTGCCTAAATCCAACCACATGCATTAGTTGTTGGAGGAAATTTTACTTACGTAGTGCATTTATTTTGAAAGAGACTGTATGTAAACGTTAAATTTCCTGTGAAAACGGAAGTGTATTTTGAAAGAAGACAATGCATGTAACAGGCAGAACTTTACACGGCGTCCCAGAACGTCAACAACCAACACACCCAGGGTACCTTTCATGTCATATCTGGATGTGGAAGGTCCATGACTAAATGTTGCTAAGTGACGAGGTCAGAGTGAGAATGTGTTGATTGAAGCATATCTGCTGAGCTTTTAGCCATGCTACTACCATCATTATGGTGAAATCCAAATCCAAAGCGCCGGGCTTTGAAGCCATTTTGACATAGTGGCCAAACCGTGGAATTACAACTTCAACTCCATCATGTGATGCCACTGGGCCCAAAAGGACTTTCTCCACAGACTTACACTATGAAAGAGTCGCCTGTACGTCAGTGGATACAATTTTTTTAGCACCACAATCCCCGCAAAATGACATGTTTTACAACCTATTTGGTGTGATAACAGTTTGACAGTCTAGAGGAACCACATGATTAAATAATTTTATCCCAATTCAAGTTAGCAGAGGGCTGAACTTGAAGTTAGCCGGTCTAAATTTCAGTTTGAGTTTGACTTTGCTTTATCACCAAATACTTTAAAAACTAATGACATCAGTGTCATCAGCCTCAGCTGTTCTTTGTGTATGATAAGCAACTGTTAGCATGCTAACATGGTAAACTAAAATGGCGAACGTGGTAAACATTATACCTGCCAGCATCAGCATGTTAGCTATGTCACAGTGAGCGTTTTAGCACGGTCACAATAGCATTTAACCTTGTGCCTGAATACAGCCTCATAGAACTGCGCTCAAAGTTGCAGACTCCAAGACTTGTTTTGCTAAAATTCAAATTTGATAGTTTCTTTTTATAATCAACGACACTGTAAAATCACCACTTGTGCATGTGCATAGAAATCGTTTTCTTACCCGGTTGGGGCCGCCTCCATTATTAGCAGCAGTAGTAGTAGCACTGGCCTCAGTGGCTGCTCTCTCAAAGTCCTTCTTACATAAATGAGCCATAATCCCAGCAGCTAAGGCATCACCAAGAACGTTGATCATCGTCCTGAACCGATCACTGAGAATGAGAGGAGGAAAATAATTAACACAGTGCCCCAGCAGCCCAGCTTATGCTCTATGTGGTGCAATCATATATGTAGGACTCACAGAACCCAATCAATGGCCACAATCAGCGAGATGTCAGCAGGCGGCAACCCCACAGAGGTCAGGACAATCACCATGGTAACCAGGCCTGCTTGAGGTATTCCAGCTGCCCCGATGCTGGCCGCTGTTGCCGTTATACTGATGAGACAAGAGCCGCGATGTTAGAGGTGTAAAACAAACTGGTTTTCAACACAAAGAACTCAGCGTTTACTCTCACCTGATAGTGACCAGCTGACCAAAGTCCAAGTCATACTCATTGACCTGAGCGATAAAGATGGCCGCCACTGCCTCGTACAGGGCAGTCCCATCCATGTTGATGGTAGCTCCCACTGGCAGCACGAAGCGAGCAATCTGCCGGTCCACTCCGCAGTTCTCCAGGAGACATTTCATGGTGATAGGCAATGTGGCGGAGCTGCAGAGGAAGAGAACAAGAGGAAATGGTCAGGTCAGGGTGCTCAGTCGGCTTCAATCCAAAACATGACCAACTAGAACTGGTCGGATGTCATTACAGTTTATAAAGATTAAAAAAAGAGAGATACAAGATGCTGGGCTACATCTACTAAAAATCTTTAATCATTACCTGGATGACGTGGCGAGTGCGATGACAAGAGCCTGCAGCAGCCCTCTGATGTAGGCGAAGGGGTTTTTGCGAGTGAAGAAGAAGTAGAAGAAAGGCAGCAGGATGAGGCCGTGCACAAACAAACCAGCCAGCACCGTGATGAAGTACATTCCCAGCTTCTCTCCCAGGTGGGCCGGGTCGTGCATATCCAGGATCTTTCCCGCCACGAGGAACACAATGCCGAAGGGGAAGTACCTGCATGGAGGAGAGGAATTCTTTAATGCTACCTCAAGATGCCACCATGCATTTCAACACTTACAGTGTATGAGCATTGATAAAATCAACATTTTGGCAAAGGTTCTTTCCTGTTCTAACTGGACAGCGCTTGTGAGTTCAAAGCCAGGTCCACAAATAAAGGGTTTCCTAGTCTGGTGTGGAAGAACTTGACTGGCCTGACCTCAACCCCCGCCAACACCTTTGGGATTAATTGGATCGCCGACTGTGTGCCTTTTCTGGCCTTATCCTCCAGCACCAGTGCCAGCCTCGCTAATGCTCTTGAGGCTGAATGGGAGAAAATCCCTGCAGTCAGGCTGCAGAGGTGTCTTGGCTGTTACAGCATCAGATTAATGCTTTTAGAATGAGATGTTTGAAAACCCCACGTGGGTGTCCACGTACTTTAGGCCATACAGTGCATGCTTTTATCTCTTCAATTGTTATATTTAAGATTATTCAGCACCAATCTTATTCATGTCTCTCTGCTGCATTCACATATATGTAATCCAGGAGTGGAGTCAGCAGCTCCTGAGCAGGAGCAGCGAGGACACTTGCCTCTCTGAGTTGTGTGAGATTTATTTTTAGACGTAATCCAGCTCTACCGCATGAAGTGTGTGTTGTTGTCTGTCTTTTTTTGGTGCATGTGTGAGACACAAAGTGCAATCTTACCACATGGCAGCGTTAATAATCTTCATGACGCACTCGTTGATGCACTGGCACACGTTGACCAGTGGCGCTCCACGTTCTCCCATCTTCCCCAGCAGCAGACCTGAGAACAGACATTCACATGTGAGTTTGTAGTCAGTAATTATGGTACCACTGTGTTTCAAGTCAGCCCTACAAAAGGGTTTATGATTGCTTCATTAGTGGTTAATAAATCATTATAGATCAGATGTAAGCCGCTGAGAAGAACAACTTTTACCAGACTGTGATATTAAATAAAATATACAGAATGTACTGTTAATGATGAGACAAACTGGTTCTCCACCTTTTTAGCTTGTGACCCTTAACGAAAAATGTAGTGTCTCGTTGGGCCCCTTGTCCGGTTTAGGATATCTATGAGTTGTTAGTAGCAGTCATAAGGTTTCAGCAACAGTTTAAGGACTTCTTTTCAAACCCTCTCAGGACTGTTTAGATCTATTTTGTGACCCTCTGGAGACGACCCAACCTCTAGGCTAGGATCCATGAGACTACACAAGTTTTTTTTTTTCATCGGTTTATGGTCTTTGGTCTCTTCAGAAATTTTTAGAAAACAACTTAAGACCCATCTTTTAAAAATGGCTTTTGTCCCACGCTAAATTGTCTTGTGCTTGTTCCCTGGTATTTTTCTGTTTAAGGCCTCAGCAGCCTGTATTTGTTCTATGTTTTACTTTTTGTTGCTTTGTTTTATTTGTTATATTGTCTTTGTTTTTATTGATTGCATGCTTAATTTTTCAATGGTTTGATCATATTGTATTAAGCACTATGTGAATTATATCACATCTGAAAGATGCTGTAGCAAATACATTTTTTAAAATTATTTTATTACTATTATTTCATTTGAAATATAGTTTTTTCAGCAAAGTGCCCTCTGACTACCACAAAACATTTTGTGTAGAAAAAAACCTGTATATGGACCTGCAACACAGAGCTGTGCCATCAGTGTCTGATCTAATATTATTATTTACTATTTAGAATCCATCCCTAAATTCATCAATTTTCAGTAACACCAAGACAGCATGTAGTTGCATTGAACTGCCTTCTTTAGTTGCATTTACATTTTGGTGATTTAATTATTTCAGGAATTCTGCATGACTGATATTTTCTAAATTAAAAAACAAAAACATGTACCTCCTGCAGGATTCCAAAGTATCCCTCTAGGTATGTATACCCTCATTTGAGAAACACTGTATTACACTGCTTAACTGTGCATGAGGTATTTTACACTCCACCATGATCAGTTTTAACAGTAAAATGCTACTGACATGCACCAAAAACAATGTACTGATTTATCAGCTGCAGAGGCAATTGGCAATTGGCAATCATGCAGAATTAGCACATTAACTTTTGGAATTTTAGGCATATTTTACTAATTATATTCCTGTGCTTTAACATAAGAATGAATAAAATAATGAGCGTATTATCTACAAAAAGCTTTATCGAAGTCAGTTCATCTTTGTAATTAACTGAAAAGACAAAGTATTATTTTAGTGTCTTACCCATGGTGGCTGAGAAGATGACAATCCCCAGTACGTTCATGCCCTTGCTGGTGCTCGGGATGATTTTATACTTGATGTCAGGAGCAGGGGTGATCTCCAGGAAGACCGGGTGGCCCAGTCGAGGGTTGTGGTAGTCGGGCATGACGTACACATAGTTGGCCTGAGAGTCACTTACGTCAGAGTTCTGTACAATAGGTACTAGATCCGTTCGGTACTGGAGTGGGACGAATGAGAGCAACAACAGAGGTTTGTTAATATGTGTGATAAATGTATTGAACATTGGATTAATTTGCTGTATTGTAGAATCCATTGTGACTCCGCTCACCTGCTGAAAAGTTGCTTCAATTAGATTTGACGGGATCATATTCCTGTGAAAGACAAACACAGACAAATACATCAGATTATGCTTGTATCATATTAATGTATCAGACATATTGATGCTTCAGCTACATTTTGTTAGTAATAACTACATATTCATTAACATTTTCAAAGCTAAACAAGATATTTAATTCAGTAAGGAACTTGAGTCTTTCTAGATACTGAGGTATTTTGTTTTTGAAACATGACTGGGTGATTTTTACTGCAATGCACGCAAACTTTAACCCGACAACCTCCCTTCGTGACAGACCAGCAGGCGCCAACGCATGAGGCAGCCATCATGGAGGGGGCTAGTCCAAAAATAGTAAAATCTGGATTTAAGGGTTAAGTTGCTGAGTAAGAAGAGAGCAGCTGTATGTACGATCTGCAGGTCAAAAATCAGTGACATGACCACCACAACAGATAACAAAGCACTAGTATAGTTTCAGAACTCCATTCGCCATTGTTGGTTTTTTTTGAGGCGTGTTATTGAATGCCACAAAATGTCAAATATCAAATAAATTCATAAGGTTAAAGGAGGCTGCAACAGTTTGTTAATGCTGAAAATAAAACTTTTCATGATGACTCTTTCAGCTGACTGAAATATAGAGACTGGAGTATCATCAGAATGTCTTATAGCAGGGATTCGACTTGCTTGATTCTTACCACAGTAGCAGTAACTCGCTTGAGACTTGAAGGTTAAGACTTCAGACTTTGCACATAAGTAACTTATTCCTTTTACTCAAGTAAATATCAGCAGCAAAATAAAACTCCAACAAAACTAGAGAGAGGCCTCACATGTGTTGGAAGGTGCTCGGGGACACCCAGTATCGTGCACTGGGACTGTATTAATACAGAAGACGTCAGTGACACTGAACGCAGGCAGCCACAAACCAGCCACAGCTCGCTAAAATAATCAGGTTTAAGAAGAAGGTATTAGTGGATCTCTGACATGAATGGCCCCGCAGTAAGCCTGGGCACACACACCAGACTGCAGGCTCTCTCTTACACAGTGTAACACCACACAAGAAGCTTCTTAGAAAGTGCAGGCTTAACAGATCACAATTAAGTGTCTCCCTATTCTTAGCCTACCCGCTGCGTAAGACTGACACTGCAACTATTGTACAAGCACATTTTTTCTTTCACCTTAGTTGAATGCTCAAACGCCCTGCTGACAATGAAGGTTAAAAACTGAGATTCTGATTGGTGTTTTCATGTGTAATAATAAACTGAAATGTGCTGCCATTTTATTCGTCTTATAGTAATTTTTAGAGTTAGCTATATGTTTGCAGAAACCACATTTTCAAAGGTTTACTCACTGAAAATGTCATGATTGCTGACTTTTTGTTGTTTTGCTGTGACAGTTATTATGTCAGCTGCCAGGGTTCACCCTGATCCCTTGAGATTTGCTGATTAGGGAGCTTCCTGTTTCTGAGGAAGCACAGAGAGGTCACAACGTCTGAACTGGACCTGTACTGGATTTAATTGGTCTGTAAGGTTTTTCGTAGGCTCTTTAAGGGTATTACGCGCAAAGCCTCATCATGGAAAACAACACTAATACGATGGAGTGGGGAAATCTGGAATCTCCAGAGGAGCTCATATATCAGGTGGGAGGGATTTGAAGGTGGGCGATACTTTTACCAGCCATCAGATCTTAAGGTCCAAAAATAGCAAAGACCCCAGGTATGTCTTCTTAGTGTTCCTACCTACGAACACGCAACAAATGGAAGAAAATCTGTTTACCAGGAAAACCGGATTTGGTTGTTTGTTACGTTAACAGAATGCTGTAAAGTCCCATGACCTGCTCTGATGAAACTGTAAGGATGAAGAACATCTGCTCCTACTTTTTAGCAATACCAGTCTGTAGGTCCACCACTATGGCCAGACTGAAATATCTCAACAACTATTTGATGGAGTCCCATGAAATCTGATACGGATATGCTAACCCAATCATCAGAAGACCCCAAAACTTCAATTAAAAGCCTCGTCCCAATTAAACACCCAGTCCCTTTTAAGTAGCCTGGTAAAATAAAGGCCTGTCTCAATGAGAAGCCTGGTCTGGTTGCCAGGCAGTTCATATATTTAATAGAAGTTCTTTGGATGTATAAAACTGGGTTATTGGCTACCTCAAATTATGTGTCCATTCCTTCATATTCCTTTAGTCCTTAGGGGTCGTCAGATCAAAGGAATCAAAAGGGTTTTTCATAGAAATTAATCCAAGTTGCGAGTATTGTTTTAACAGGATAAACTGTGTCTCTGTCATTATCCGAAGCCTAATTTTCAAAGAAGTAATATTCATACTGGATTAAATGAACAGTTTGATTGTATTTTCTGATCTTTGCTGAGCAACAGATTTGTGTGAAAGAAATTAAAGGCCTGTCCCAAATATAGGCCCGTTGATTTTAGTGATTTAAGCTGAAGTTTTACGGTAAATCTTTGCATTGTACATGTCTGAAAACCACAGATACCTTACATTTGTACATTATTATGTAGCAGATGTGCTGATATTTTATGTTTCTTTAAGTTTCCACAATGCTGTGGTTAACCTGTGGTTATGTTAAGCAAACACTTACTTAGATCATGTTTTGCCTGTACCCCCAAACCATTTTTTTCAGCCGGAAACCAATGTATTTGGGTATTTAGTAGTGTTGTTGGTGGCTTCAGGCCCAAATCTTTCAATTCTACATGTTGTGTTATAAATAGGCTATGCATGTAGTGACTAGGGATGCACGTCTAAACGATTACACGTCCGCCCCCTCGCTAGTCAGCACCAAAAATATTAGTCGGTTAAACTAATTAGTGTTTTATTCATGTGCAAGGCCGCTTAACTGTCATGCAGCTACCCGCCACTAGTGGGTGCTACAGAGCCGTCAGACAGCAGTCCCCCTCCCCGTGGTTGTGCTCGAGTTAAGTGGATCTGGATTTTTTGGGACAATGTTTCAAATACTTAAATATAAATTGTGCTAAATTTTGACTGTTTTCTGAGTGTTTTCCTCTTTTTAGACAAGTCGACTAGTCTTAAAAATTTCCATTTAGTCGCCAGGAACATCCCTTATAGTGACTGCCCTCCATTGAGTTCAAACTCAGCCATTGCAATTAAATGTTGCTGTTGGCTGATCTGGTGGCAGGTGATATATATGGTGGCAGTTGTCATCACCAACTGACCCCCCACCCCACCCCTCACTGTAGACCTGTCAACACCTGTCACCTGTCAAGCCTCCTTATACCTCAACCTTTATCTGGCAATGGTCCAAGCCTATATACATGATCGCATTAAGTCATGTTGAAACTTCAGCACAGATCCAGATCAACCTGCCTGATTCAATTATGATGTGTATGACATTCTGTTTAGTTTCTTTAAAATACCTGGCTTTGGTGCCACAGCCACGGCTGGAAATGCTGCCAAAAACAACCAGTCGTGTTGCTTGTTTGCCTCGAACAGTGATCTACAGTGCTTAGGTGTCACCCCATCCACCATCCCCTCCACCTTCTGATGACTAAGCCAGCTCACATACATCTAATCAGACCTACGTCACTTGAGGAACGTTGATGTGATTTGTAGGAATCATACAAACGTAACCATGTATCCATGGTTTTTGGAAACGTACAATGTTAAGGTTTTCCTCTGGTGACTGGAAAGGTCCCCTGAACGTTCCTTTGGTGCCACCACCAAGTGAAAGTTTTACTCTGTTAACACTGCGAGCATGATAGCGTGCTGATGTTAACATTCAGCTCAAAGCCGGCTGCGCCTAAGTACGTACATCCTCACAGATCCGTGTGGCTGTAAGCTCTTGTTTTTCATGGAGGGAGGTATTATACTGAATCATGTCAGAGGTCGGGTACAGGGCTGGGAGGGACTCAGCATCCTTGAGTCTCTGTGTGATAGCTTTAGTGTCTGTCAGTGTTTACCTGATGAGGTCCAGGAGGGCGTCAGCGGAGGTCATAACAGGCCCCGAACTTGAATGGTGGCCTTCTTTCTCTGAGCCCGTTCCCGGGTGAATGATGAGCACCAGCACGATGCCGACGATGACAGCGATGAAGGTCGTCCAGAGGTAGTAGGTAATGGTCAGGACTCCCAGCCGACCGCTTGCCTTTGTGTCCATGGCTGACAGGCCGGACATAAGACTGTAACGAAAAACAGGAAGATTAACTCTGGTTTAAAGTGTGAAATGCTCAGTTTGCTAACTGTGCCAAGTGAAACACCAGGATTACCCAGACCTCCCACTTCTTTTAGGACCCCTCCATTCCACTAGATGTCCCTACATGTTCGGAGGGTCATCAGCTTGGTCAAGCTATACCAGGGCCCAATGTGCTCTTCCCATATATACCTCCCTCCTTTTGCAGTCCATCTCTCTTCCCTCGTGGCCACAGCTGCTCTTTCTTTTGGTTACTCCAGACTTTTCCACACACCCATATATACACGGCTGATTACTGACGTACATGTGTTCTCTATTCCAGTGGTTCCCAACTGCTGGGTCTCGGTCCAAAATTGGGTCACAGGTCCATTCTGACTGGACCACAAGTGACTGGCAAATGTGTCGAGATTGTGAAAAACACACTTTATTTTAAAGTACAGTGAATTTCCGTGTCGTTTCTTGCTGCAAAGTGAGTAAATTACGGACAGCTGCTTGACAGAGATAGTAAAGTAGCTCCACAGCATGGCCAAATGCAAATATTAAACTGTGTCAGCTTAATGTCTAATGAGAAATCTGGACCAGTTGGGAACCACTGCTCCAATCTTTATTGTTACTTTTGTAAATAAATATGCTTTTACCCTTATGTTCGCTTCTCTGTTTTCCATATTTATTCGAGCCTCTGAACCAGGTTGTAACAGCTCTAAAGAAATATTGTCCCCCAAAATACTTTCCATCTGTAACCTCTGACTCATATATACCTCCTTGAGATTGGACCCTCCTATACAAAACATGTCTTACAAATATTGCTCTTACTCAGTGGTATAGTGGAGTGTATACGCAGGTATACCCACTTCTTTTGCTGGTGATTTACAGTATACCCATCTATCAAACAAAAACCCCTTGGATTATGTATACAGGATTCATTTAAAGCCATACATGGGCTGGCACCCAAGTATATTGCTGAACCTATCTGCCCCTACTCCAACTCCCGACCTCTCAGATGATGATGATGATGATGAATCTGATGATTCAGCCCATCTACTTCCCACATGGGCTCCAGATACAAATGTTGGTTGGGTAAAAAGTGATCGCTTGTGTGTTTCACCAGTGTCTGGGCCAACACAGGTGAGGACATTTCTTACCTGGAGGTGATGAGCGGCAGAATCAACATCTTCAACATCCTCATCAGCAGTTCTCCAGGGAAGGAGAAGTAGATCTTCGCCTGTGTGAGAGAGAAACACCTGAAGCAAACCTTATTTCTAGGACAGTAAGGACCAAATTACTTCAGCTTACATTTTTATTTGCCTCATTTGAGTGTAACATACTAAAGATGTTTTTTTCCCACATTCAGGTAAAACAACTGCTCTAACAACTCCAGCTGTGAATGTGTCCCTTTGCTGCAGTTTGATATTTGTGTTTCACAGATTCTTTCTTTGCTCAGCAGGTTCTGATGCTGTTTGCTTTATGGGCTGCTGCCAGTGCACAAGGTTACATTGCTGAGCCTACTGGACCTTAATCATTGATTCAGCGTCTGCCAAAACACATAAGCTACCTGGTCCATTTAAAGCGTCTTACATCACAGTAAAAGGTAATGTCTGGAGATCATGTAGCCTTTAAACAGACATTTAATTGTATACTGTGCAGGAATTGTCCGTTAGGCTGCTGTTAGTAAACAGTATCAGCAGTGAAAATGAACATGAAAGCTAATTCCAGATTCATTCGTTCACTTTATTTGCTTGGCATTTCGCCTTGCGTCATTTTGTCTGCTCTGTGTCCACCATTTTCATAGCATCCTCCTGGATGTGTGCTTCTCCCTGGTCACTACCTTTTTCTACATTCCAACTTCACCTGTGCATCGTGCCCAGGGACACCCCAAACACAGCATAACAGGAGGAGTCCATACATTGTTTTTGTAGGACAATTCTGCATCTTTAAAGTTAATTATTAAAATCTGGAGAAAAACTTAAATGAGAGAAATTGCTCATAACATGAAAACAAAACACATTTAAAGGTCCAGTGTGTAGATTTGAGGACATCTGTTGGCAGAAATGGTATATAATATAATTAACTATGTTTTCATTAGTTTATAATCACCTGAAAATACAAATTGTTGTGATTTTGTCACCTTAGAGTCAGCCGTTTATACAGAGCGGGTCCTCTCTCACAGAGTCTGCCATGTTGTTCTACAGTAGCCCATGATGGACAAATCAAAGACTGGCTCTAGAAAGGGTCATTCTTATGTTTGCATTTTTGCGCCAGCCATTGTAGTTCTCTTACATGCTTGAAAAACAGGAGTTTCACTTCTGCAGCTTCACCGTTAAGTGCTACTTAATCCGACACACTGGACTTTTAAAATAAGCTCATCGCACAAATAATATAAACCTGCAATAACTGATTTTTTGGCTACGAATGGAAACAAGCTGTAAACAACAATGACCACCTTTTGAATTGATATGGCTAACTCGCCTTTAAACACATTGCAACATTAACTTTTGAGTCGCGTCTCTGGTCCAATGTTCACTCTCCTTTTAGCTCTGTTTTTGGTCTCCACCACCTACTGAGGGGAAATATTTGGCTTTTTAGCCGCTATGTGCTCCGCTATGTTCACCAACTGGTTGCAAACTTTGTCTGTCTGCTGTTTAGTGCTGGGCAGTGGATTTTTAGAACTTTTTTGATGAGAAACGATGCTAAATCTTCCACATACAAGTGCTCAGGGGATCCAATGTAAGTATGGAAATATTGATTATACCCTTTTTATTGCTACACTTCCTCCAACACCTCTGCTTACTTTTTAAACCTGATTTTCAGCTTCCACTCTCTCTATTACATAACTGGCTTTAAATACAGTGTCAGTGCATGACAGAGGTGAACAGTACAGTTTAGTTTCTTCCCATCCTGAGTGTGAATTTGCCATTTTATCACAGTGATAATATACATTGAAAGACACACTGCCTCCTGTAAAATTCCCATCCATCCGTACCTGTGTGGAGAGGTTGAGCGTCCTGAGGACAAATCCAAGCACACATCCCGTCACTACAGCAAAGACCGAGAGCGTCAGCAGGCCATTCCTCTTGCAGTAGTCCCGAACATACTCCCTGACTTTCAGCGTCACCCTGCTCTTCAGCAACTTCTTCAACCATTCCATAATGATTCAGCCTCGGTTCGTATCCCAGCAGGTCCCCCCTCCCCCCTGAGTGACTGCAGGTATCCGAATCTCCTGAGTGACTGAGGTAGATGAGTGTGTATCCCACAGGATCCGAGGCCGGCCGAGGGATGTGATCAATTGTGGGTCCTGTCTCACACTGAGGAGCTCATCCAGACTCCAGAGAGGAAGTGTTGATGAACTGGTTCCTGGTAAAGCATTGCCTAAAAGGATTATCCCTATCCCATGCTACCAGAGGCTCCTCACAGGCTTATTAAAGAGGCTCAGCCCTGATTAGCTCCTCCATTCATAGGTCATTATGAGTTATTACTACCCGTCTCCCAGTCATCCCATTCATAAAACAGGAGCTTACACTTTGACCTCCGTGACTTGAAAGACCAACTTTTGCCACCTACATCCTCCAATCCATCATTCTTTGGATTCATTTGACTAGACGACACTCACAAAACAAAAATAGGAGAAATCCAAACAGATAAAAGCTTTTGATTTAATGATCACTGAAACAACTGTTGCTTTCTAAGGACGTGATAATGGTGGATTTTGATTTCACTAGGAGTAAGTGAAGGAGTTGCACTGTATGGGCAGGATTACCTGAGGGTCAGAGGTCATAAGTAAGACACCAGCATCAGCCCTCTGTGTTCAGAACATACCATGACACTTGTCCTTTGATCTCACCATGACGTTGGGCTGTGTCGTCTGCTCAGGGAACAGGGCGGGCACTGAGAGGCCTTAACGTCAGGACTCTGTACTTTAATCGGCAAATAATGCCTTGTTGGCCCAAACAAGTAGCCTCAAATGAATTTGGAGGTGTTGGCATTAACTCAAATCCTGCAGGCTGATGAGGAGGATGTGTTTACACTCGATCACTGCCACGCTAACCTGCTGTGTATTTTTAATTTCTGCAGAATTAAATCACAAAAAAGTGCAATCTGATTTATGTATTCATGTCTCCTATGGCTAATAGGAAAATAATGGGTGGGATATGAGCTGCAGCACCGAGAGTGCTGTTAACAGAAATCATGGCATGCCATGGATATTAGCTACCCAAGTTGTGTCTATGTCTAATCTCACGTGTTGTTTGCATGTCTTGTTAATTCTGTAGTCGACCTGCGTCTGCTGTCGTCACAGCGGCTATGCTGACCTGGGAACTGATCCAAAGTTGACTCTCTCCTGTCCAACAATGTCTGCCTACGTCACCTGTAACCAATCCAATAACATTTAATCCTCGTCTTGAACAATGCAAGCAGCAAGTCTAACAGCCGCAACTGTAAAGACACCTGCAGTCAGAGACGTTTGCCTCTGTTTATCTGTGAAGTTTTATTCCTGCTGAATCTTACTAAGCCATAAACCCCCATATCAGTGTAAAAGTCCAGTGTGTAGAGACTGGGGGATATATTGACAGAAAAGGAGTACAGTGTAATGAGTATGTTTTCTCTTAGTGTATATTCACCTTAAAAAAGAATTGTCATGTTTTCATGACCTTAGAATAAGACGTTTGTATCTACACAGGGAGAGGGTGCTCGTACATGGTGTCCGCCATGTTGCACCACCCTGTTTCTACCATTGCCTAGAAGGGACAAATCAAACACTGGCTCTGGATAGGGCCAGTTGTATTTTCACATTAGCAGCCCCTCTGTGATGAGCAGCATTGCCAAAAAAAAATGTAATGTGAAACTGCTTTATTCATTGTTTTTACCAGTATAAATCACCAGGTCCATTTGTTTTGGAGAGGAAGAGATCTCTATGGATAATTCAGCTCCCAGTCAGAACCTCCTGAACATCGGGATCTAAAATCAAAGAAAAAAGGTGAGGAGACATTGGTGGGTGCTGAACAACGGCACATCTGCGACGTGCCAAACAGCATCAGAGGTACACTGATTCGTAATGTAAAACTGCTTTTGTCGGTGATTTTACAGGTTTAACTTGGAGAGGAGGAGACCTCTACAGATGATACCGCTCCCGGTAAAAATCTGCTGAACAACACATACTGGGGATTTCTAACTGGGACTTCCTAACTGCACATGGCAGAAGTTTAGGCTGGCTGCAATCTGCAAATGTCACCATTAGATGCCACTAAATCCTTTTCACTGTGAGGTTACTGTCAGCTCTGTGTTCAGTGGTCTGTGTCAGAGTCTCTTCCTCTTCAGCAGCTGCAGTCGCTTCCTGCTGTAACAGCTCAGTGTCTCTGCAGTCTGACTGAGGGAGGTTTTTGTACCACCATAAATCACTGTGTAAACACAGCAGCAGTGTTGATGTAGTGGTAACTCTGACAGTAATAAACTGTTGCATCTTCAGTCTGAACTCCACTGATGGTCAAAGTGAAGTCAGAGCTGCTTCCACTGCCACTAAACCGAGCTGGTGTTCCTGATTCACGTGTGCTCACCAATTTTATTAGGGGCTTTGGAGGCTGTCCAGATTTCTGTTGATACCAGTGCATCAATTCTCCACTACTATCTCTGTAAACAGGCCAGTTGGTCTTACAGGTGAGAGTGACAGTGGATCCTGGAGTAAATGTCACCTCTGGAGGCTGAGTCACAGTCACCTGAGCGCTGCATCCTGCAGACAAAAACAAATCATTCATTTCCCAGCAGAAATCAATGAGAGAAAAGGCAGCACATCATCTTTGAAATCTTGCTGAGTCAATCAACCTGTCAAACAGCAGCAGGCCAGCGTCCAGATGAGGATGGTGATGAGAGTCATGGTGCTTGTGCTTTCTGCTGTGTTGACTGACACATGTGAGTCCTGCAGTCTTCAACTCACAGGACTATAAACCTTCTCACTTCACTGGAGGATCAGCTGACCATGCAAAGTGTCTGTATGAAAAATTTCCATAATAAGAAGGAAGAAAATGGACATTGGAGAAAGAACTATCACCAAGTTTCCCCATTTGGTCAAAATATTCCAAAACACTGACATTTATTGAGGCCTGCTGCGACTGATAGCATATTCATGTATGAAACTTTAGAGTTTTATGGATATCAACTAATGATTAAAAGCTTTTTAAGTTATTTTTTGGTACATGTGTGTTCAGTGTTGTGTGAAGGAGTTTTTTTTACTTCCTAACTAGCTTCAATCACTGTGTTACAAATGTAATGGAGGGACGAACATCATTATGAATAAAAAAATGTCACACTGATAAATAACGTGAAGAAGTTTGCTGGACTTTTAATGTGTGGACAGTGTTTTCACTTCAGTCAAGTTAGGAGAGGCTACATCTCCCTGTGGACTGATTAAGAACATGTAGAAACTTTTGACTCTCTGTTCCTCATCTCTCTGCTGTTTCTGTCTTTGAAAAGTTTTCCAAAGCTCTTTGTGCTCATAAACAGATGCAGGCTGCCCTCTGCTGGCTGTCCAGGTTCACAACAACTTCATATTGACATGAGATTGATGTTGTATTTGACCTTTGGCTCTTTTCGTGATCAGCACATCAATCTGTTAATCCAGATGCTTCAGCTGTGACACTGGAGGACTCAGAGAGGTCAGGGGTCAGATCATGTTCAAAAGAAACACAGTTAAATTCCTATTTGGAGACCCCCATGGTAAATTCAACATAATAAAGTGCCCTCCCAGTGAATAAAACACAATGCAGTGTCATATAGGCTGCCCTACAAACTAGAAAACATTCTATCCTGACAATAAAACCCATTTTTTACCACTCTCTTTCTGAGTCTGTGTTCATCCTTCTGAACCGTGGCAAAATATTTTACAGCCAAAACTCTAATTTTCAGATGTGAAAGTAATTTCTGGGACCAAGGCTATATTTTGCTGCTACAGTTCACTAAGCACTGGATGACACAGGTGAGGATGGTTGTATCACCTTTGATTAAAGTGTTCCAACTCACTCCAATAACTAAACACATTTTGTTAACCTATCTTACTTCTTTTTTTTTCAGCAGGCCAGGAGAGTTGGAGAGAACTGACAGGGGGGTGCTTGTACATGTACTAAAGCCAGCGTCAGATGAGGTGAGGCAGAGAAAGACAGTAAGCTCTGTCTCCAGATAATACTCTGTCTGCCATGTGACACTGAGCAGACACTGCAAGAAATTCCAAAAACTCAAAGAGGATCAACACAGCTGCTCTGTGTGGAGGATCACAGCAGTCAAAATGTCCTCAGTGCACTCCACATGAGGTATGAAGCATCTGACAGGTACGTGTTAGCGAGTTAGACTGCAGGGAGAATTGGTTATTATTGTATGTATCAGTTTTAGTTGTAATGTTTGTCATTGTGATTTTAGATTTTTCATTCTTATTGTTACAACTTACCTCAGTAGTGCAGCAGGTTGTAACAATGGAACTCCTTGTATTGGACATCAGTTAATGGGTTCTGTAATATAGTTGGAGAAGTTGGAAACATTGCTGTTTGTAGAAGACAAATAAAGGTACGTTGTGTCAACATTTGAGAGCTCTAACACAAAAATTCAGCAAGTTACAGGTGCTGAGACAAAAAGTGGTACAACCATCCCCTGTCTCCCCCACTGGTGATGTCAGACGTGGGATTGAACTTTGACGCAGGCGTCCTGAGGTACCTCACTCAGGTGTGTTTGTGTCATGAATGTATGGTTTCATTTGTATTCGCCAGACAACAAAAGCTGTTCATGATTTTGCGTTGATGTTAACTTGTGAATTTTAGAATTTCAACATCGACCAACTTCTTCTCCATATTTATCAAAGACTGTTATTTATGGAAGAAGGGAAAGATATCTCTCAGCTGTGATTGGTTGGTCCTCGTCACATGACAAAGCTTTTTAATGGATCATCTGCTTTAGTTAGAGCTGTCACATTTTAGGGGATAAAAATTCCTACAGGTGAGAGCTGTTAACAATGCACAAAACCTCATCACAGGACACACATACTAGTTTTGTTTTTTGTTTTCAACGTCTGATTTTCTGAACTGGGACATGAACAGCTCTGTGCAGCTGGAGGCCTGATCACTCTGAACCGAAGTCAGGGGATAATGCAGCAAGGAAAACTAGAGAAGAAGAAGTCACTGCTCCAATCTGAAAATTGTAAAAAAAATAAAAATAAAAAAAAATTGATCTTAGAAACAAAGATCACATTGAGGCGTGTGCTTGGTGAGGTTACTGTCAGCTCTGTGTTCAGTGGTCTGTGTCAGAGTCTCTTCCTCTTCAGCAGCTGCAGTCGCTTCCTGCTGTAACAGCTCAGTGTCTCTGCAGTCTGACTGAGGGAGGTTTTTGTACGACCATAAATCACTGTGTGAACACATCAGCAGCACTTATCCAGTGTACACTCTTACAGTAATAAACTGCTGCATCTTCAGTCTGAACTCCACTGATGGTTAAAGTGAAGTCAGAGCTGCTTCCACTGCCACTAAACCGAGCTGGTGTTCCTGATTCACGTGCCCTACGATGTCTTATGAGGACCTTTGGAGGCTGTCCAGGCTTATGTTGATACCAAAAAATGCATAAATCAACACCGCCACAGATGTAAACATCTTCACTGGTCTTACAGGTGAGAGTGACAGTGGATCCTGGAGTAGATGTCACCACTGGAGGCTGAGTCACAGTCACCTGAGCGCTGCATCCTGCAGACAAAAACAAATCATTCATTTATCAGCACAAATCAATGAGAGAAAAGGCAGCACATCATCTTTGAAATCTTGCTGAGTCAATCAACCTGTCAAACAGCAGCAGGCCAGCGTCCAGATGAGGATGGTGATGAGAGTCATGGTGCTTGTGCTTTCTGCTGTGTTGACTGACACATGTGAGTCCTGCAGTCTTCAACTCACAGGACTATAAACCTTCTCACTTCACTGGAGGATCAGCTGACCATGCAAAGCCTCCTCTCTATGGAAATCATTTCTCTGCTCTCAACACACTCAAGGCAACGTGGGACACAAAATCAGGAGGAATACTGCTTGGATTTACACCATCTATCATCTTCATGGAAAAGAAGAAAATATTCATATTACAAGTGCACTTGAGGATTTAAGGAGAAGTTTGTGTTCACTGTGGTTGCTATGATATGTCTGTTTGTCTGCCTTGACTTTACTCACAGGGTTTAATGGAGATAAATAATATATTTCAAATCTGCCTAATACGAGTTTGTGATTTATATATTATTTAAAAGGCATCATGGGTATTTCACCATGTATTAACTACTACACTGCAACAGTTCATCATCTTGAGGATCATTCAGCGGTTCAAAGCTCATCTCCAAAAGTTTGACTTCATGTTGTTTTTATGGTTCTTCTCATAAAAAACATTCTAGTTTTTATTTCTTTATATTTTCATGATTGTGTCCTCATTAACAGATCTATAGCACCCCCTGCTGGTAAATTGGATCAACACTAAACTCACTATGATCCAACACAATGTTATTAACTGTGATTCTCTTCATTAATTTCATTTATGTCTCTTAACCTGATTCAGGTGTTACATTTACAATGATGTGATGTTAACCTGTCTGACCTCAACGTATTTGGGGCCGCTCAGTGTTTCAGCTGATCACCCCAACTGATGTTTCTCATCAAGTTTCATAGCAACATCAGGACATGTTTCTCCTTTGAATAAAGCAGAAACATGTTGAGTAATGAACTGGACCTGCCAGCTGGCCAGGGTCCTTTTTTGTGGAGTTTGAATTTTTAGCCCATGACAGTGTGGTTTTTCTCCTGGTTCTCTGACTTCCTCCCACAGTCCAAAGACATGCAGGTTATTTGGTGACATAAAAATGCCCGTAGGTGTGAATGTGAGTGTGAATTCTTGTCTGTCTCTATGTGTCAGCCCTGTGATAGACTCGCAACCTGTCCTGGGTGTACCCTGCCTCTCACCCAGTGTCAGCTGGGATATGTTTTCAGACAGGAAAGATTCAGCTCTGTCCACCAACAATGTCATATGCATCAAACTTACTGGATCAAGTAAAATGACCGAGATGGATCATTCATGGAGCTCAGGGCTAATAGACAAACACTGTATTTATTATCAAGGTACTGTTTTTGCTAACAGGTCCCACTTTAGTCTTTACATGCTTATTTGTAAATTATAAGTCCTTACACTACAGTTCATATAAGCTGGTTTAGCACCAGGTGAAGTGGCAACAGCTTACTCTGAGGAGGGCCCTACCAAGTCCACATAGGGCCCCCAAAAGTCTAAGGCCGGCCCTTGAGTTTAATATTGCAGGAAATAGACTTATTCAACTCCTTGATGAGACGCTCATATCATATGGTGAATATAAAGCTGAAGCCTGTTAGCTTAGCTTAGCATACAGACTGGAAGCAGGGGAAAAAGTTGCCTGTCCTTTGACAAGAAGATCAGCCAATCAGCTCCTCCAAAACTCACGAGCCTGTTTGATCTCTGTTTATTTAATCTGTACAAAAAGATCAAAGTCTCCACTGGTTACCTGTGTGTTCAGAAATACAATCTGGTGCTCTGCTATAAAATGAGAGCACAGAGCGTTGTTCTTCTACATGAGTTACAAACCATTAAGTTAATCACACATACACTTTGCTTGGTGCTCTGCTGCTCTGACAGTGTGGTGCTCTGAATAACTGAGCGATACTTTCTAACAGCGCTCCAACTTAACAAATGATTCAATTTGTGCCAGAGTGCACTCCAGCACTTGGAGTGAGGATTTCCAAATGAACCCATTGTTTCCAGTATGCACTTCTGTAAAACCACAACAATCTGATTTTCTTCTCTGTTATTTGTGAGGGTTAACAAACATGATATTACATTTTAACTGCTGAGCTTTAGAGGTGCTGGGAGGTGGATTGAGTTAATGTTAGACAGAACCAGGCTGGCTGTTTACCCCTGGTTCAAGTCTTTATGCTAAGCTAAGCTAAACTGTGGCTGGCTAGCTTCATATTTAATGGACAGATGTGAGAGTGGTGTCTGTCAGCAAGTAGACAAAATGTATATTTCTGAAAATGTTGAATCTCTTTTTTTTTTAATGAAAAAATAACATGTTTATGGATATTTGGATTCTAGGTGAAATAGATTTTATAAATTCTGATTTTTGAAATGGAATACAAATGAAAGTACACAGAAATATATAAAATATGTGTCAATATATTAATGTGAACATGTAGTTAGTGCTTGGTGAGGTTACTGTCAGCTCTGTGTTCAGTGGTCTGTGTCAGAGTCTCTTCCTCTTCAGCAGCTGCAGTCGCTTCCTGCTGTAACAGCTCAGTGTCTCTGCAGTCTGACTGAGGGAGGTTTTTGTACGACCACAAATCACTGTGTGAACACATAAGCACTGTTTATCTTATGCAGACTCTGACAGTAATAAACTGCTGCATCTTCAGTCTGAACTCCACTGATGGTCAAAGTGAAATCAGACCTTCTTCCACTGCTACTGAATCGATCTGGTGTTCCTGATTCACGTGTGGTGACGAGTGATATTAAGAGCTTTGGAGGCTGTCCAGATTTCTGTTGATACCAGGACAGAGCCTGATTTCCACCAAATGTGTAAATATCTTGGCTGATCTTACAGGTGAGAGTGACAGTGGATCCTGGAGCAGATGTCACCACTGGAGGCTGAGTCACAGTCACCTGAGCGCTGCATCCTGCAGACAAAAACAAATCATTCATTTCTCAGCACAAATCAATGAGAGAAAAGGCAGCACATCATCTTTGAAATCTTGCTGAGTCAATCAACCTGTCAAACAGCAGCAGGCCAGCGTCCAGATGAGGATGGTGATGAGAGTCATGGTGCTTGTGCTTTCTGCTGTGTTGACTGACACATGTGAGTCCTGCAGTCTTCAACTCACAGGACTATAAACCTTCTCACTTCACTGGAGGATCAGCTGACCATGCAAAGCCTCCTCTCTATGGAAATCATTTCTCTGCTCTCAACACACTCAAGGCAACGTGGGACACAAAATCAGGAGGAATACTGCTTGGATTTACACCATCTATCATCTTCATGGAAAAGAAGAAAATATTCATATTACAAGTGCACTTGAGGATTTAAGGAGAAGTTTGTGTTCACTGTGGTTGCTATGATATGTCTGTTTGTCTGCCTTGACTTTACTTACAGGGTTTCATGGAGATAAATAATATACTTATATTTATTTTAATATGAGTTTTGAAATCATTATTATTTAAAAGGCATCATGGGTATTTGACCATGTATTAACTGATATAAAACTGTGAAGAAAAATGACTTTTTTTTTTTACAAACAGACTGTAATCATTTCTCTGTCAGGTGTAGAAAAGTCAAGAAAAATTCAAGAAATAATCTTTATTTATACAATATTTTCTATCCATATCATAATTAAATCTTTGTAGATTCAGCAAGATGTAATAGTTTCTCTGTAATTATAAAAATCAGAGAGTATTTTCAGTGGATAGATGCTTGTTCACAGTCCAGGAGGTTTTTGTACGGCCACTTAATGAGTTTGTATCACTGTGGTGGACTTTCGGTGGAGGAACCAAACTCGTCGTTGACTGTAAGTACCAGAGATGTTATTTCATTTAATTTAATATATAGCTGATAGAACTATTTTCAAGTATTGAATGAGACTCTGATCAAATTCAGTGTTAATGTGTTGATGGTATTTTTTGTTATTTGATCAAGCTGATCTCACAATCTAATAAGAAACTGTAAAAAATAAAATTATCTCAGCGTTGCATTTAGTTACATTTAAAAAGAAAAAACATAATTGTATTATTTTCTTATGTTTTTTATTGTAACATTTAATTTCTTTTGTTAAAAGAAAAAGTTTAACATTAACAGTTGTTCAAGTCAGACCTCTAATGCTCAAAAAAGAACATTACTAGTTGGTTTTTTATTCTTTTATTTTGAACATTTATTTAAAAAAATTGAATTAAAATCCAATGTGGATTCTGTTAAACACAAACATGTTTTTATCAGTAAATGCAGTTTATCTTTGTGTTCACGCTTCATTCATTTTCCATGGAGTGAAAAGGAAGTGAAAGAGACAGATGACAAAGGTTTCAACTGTATTCACATGAGTGTTTCAGCTCTGTCACTTTCAACAGAAGAAAATCATCACAGGGACGACTTATTCACTGTCACACATTATGAAACACATATGAAGATGTCATCAATAATCATTATCAATCAACCTTTTTAGTCTCACTTGAATCATGTGGCTGATGGTCTGATACTGAGTGATTTATGAGTGCAACAGCAGCACAAGTTATTCTCTTTGATTGGATCAAATAGAAGAAATGAGCAGGATGGGATTTTTCTTGATTACCAAGCCTTCACTCTCATTGCTTTGTCTTTTCTCCCCCCTCTCCTCCCCCCTCTCTCTGTCTCCTCCAGTGGGTGTGGTGCGGCCCACCCTCAGCGTCCTCCCCCCCTCCAGAGAGGAGCTGCAGCAGGACAGTGCCACACTGGTGTGTGTGGCCAGCGGGGGCTTCCCCTCAGCCTGGAGGCTGGGCTGGAAGGTGGGGGGCAGCAGCCGCTCCTCAGGGGTGTCACACAGCCTGGAGGTCCTGGGGAGGGACGGCCACTACAGCTGGAGCAGCACCCTCAGCCTCCCTGCAGACCAGTGGAGGAAGGCGTGCTCAGTCAGCTGTGAGGCCAGTCTGGCTGGACAGAGCCCTGTCACTCAAAGCCTGGACCCTGAGAGCTGCTCAGAGTAGAGCTTCAGCAACACTTCCTGTCTGGAAATCATGCTGCTTCTTTCATACACATCTTCATCAAGCTACACATCTCCTCTCTTCACATCTTTCTGCACTTTCACAGCTCTCTGCTCAGTCTTTTAGTCTGCATCTTGCTTTCTAATACTCATCTTCTGCATATTCTTCTTTATGTTCATTACTTTTCAACTTCAACTCAATTTTATTACTTTCACTCCAACAGAAACTATTCATTCATCAAAAATGTGGCATGAACATTAAACCATCATGAAATAAAACTCTGGATTATAATGACTCACTGTCTTTGTGTTTCTTTTATGACATATTCCTTATGAAAAATACCTTCTTGAACACTGCAAGATCATAACTGATGTCATACTACACATAATATGGCTGTATTTTCTATAACTTTTTGACATTTAAATAGAGAACACTACATTTTAATTATGAAATCATGTGAATTTTTTACACATTGAGAAATTGAATGAAAATCTATATTTCCTTTTGGAGTGTGAGTTTAGAGGTTTGTATGTTGCTATAGAGCCACTGTTAAACATTTTTTTCCTTTCAGTGGCATATTCAAACATTATTTTAACTTTCCCAGCTTCCTCATAAAGAGACTGAATGAAGTGACAAGAATATAAGTTTCAAACTGTATATGGAAGAGCGTCTGTGAGTCTGTTTGAGTTTTATTTACATTCATTGTGGTTCTGCTTGATGACTCTTGTGTTGTGTTCACTGGACCAGTTATCCTCATCACAGTCTCTTCACCAACCCTCTGCACCTGCAGCAGGCCGTTTTCACTTCAGTCAAACTGAGGGAGGTTTTTGTACGACGACAAATCACTGTGTGAACACTCCACCACCATGGTCACCCAGACAGTAATAATCTCCAGCATCTTCAGCCTTAACGTCACTGATGGTTAAAGTGTAGTGAGAACCAGATCTACTGCCACTGAATCGAGACGGAGTTCCAGAGAAGCGAGTTGATACAACATATATAAGAAGTTTGGGAGCCTGTCCAGGTCTCTGAAGGTACCAACTGAGATCAGCACCAATATTTGAACTCCCTGTGGCGCTGATGGTCACAGTCCCTCCAAGACTAACAGACTTGGATTTGTCAGTCTGAGTCAGAAAGTTGTCGGCAGAAGACTCTGAAATGAGAAATAAAGTGTAAACTTTGAGAATCCGCACTTCAAATTTGTCAGTAATCAAAGCCATGATACATTTTCAGAATCTCTCACCCTGACTGAGAAAACCCAACATGACAAGCAGAGTTATTGTCAACATCATCCTGATGCAGTTTTCAGTGTGAGTGCATGAAAACAGTTCAGACTCTCTGTGACATGACAACTTTAAACTGTGAGGAGCAGTGATGCATTAAAGTCATGCAAAATACATCTGGGCACACCTGTCCATGTGAAACAGAGAGGGAGAGATGAGGTGGAGGAAGTAGAGGCTACATCTCCCTGTGGACTGATTAAGAACATGTAGAAACTTTTGACTCTCTGTTCCTCATCTCTCTGCTGTTTCTGTCTTTGAGTAGTTTTCCAAAGGTCTTTGTGCTCATAAATAGATGCAGGCTGCCCTCTGCTGGCTGTCCAGGTTCACAACAACTTATATTGACATGAGATTGATTTTGGATTTGATCCTCAGGTCTTTTCAGGATCATTTACATCAGTTTGTTCATCCATATGCTTTAAGAAGACTCAGGGGACGTCAGGGTCAGGGTCCACTTGGATGTCCCTGCAGCAAATAAAACATCTCAATGTGCCGTCTGCTTTGACCCAGTTTCCAAGGATACGTGATGAAGTTCAGTCTTGGGTGCTCTTTCAGTGGAGAAACTTGGTGCAGTGCCTCACAGGCTTCCGTACATGCTAAGACACTTTATCTGCTTGGTCATCTCCTCCGATGAAGTTTAAAAAAATGCAAAACCTTTTCTTTTCTGTCTTTAAGTTTGAACCAATCTTTTCTTTACTCCTGAGGGTTTTTATGGACTACCTGCATTTGTGAAAGGAATAATAATCAGTCAAAGCATCTTTACTTTGTCAATCAAATTCATGACTTCACCCCAAATTTGTATTTTTGGAAAAATAAACAATATTATTTGCAATAATCCTCTGTTGTTGTTTATATTCTGTTATCCTATGGACTTTGTTTTGGAGGTTTCTGTTTGTGTTCCTTGTTTCATGTTAATCATTCATGTTTAATCTGCTTCCTGTTTTATTTTGTAGATTCTCTCCTCATGTGCGGTGTTTGATATTTATATATATATTTGAATTTATTGAAGGAAAAGCCCCTTGAGGTGGATCACCTCGTTTTCAAGGGGGATCCTTAGCAGCAACATTCAACAAGCAACAATAGTACAAATAGAAGCAACACAGAAGTACAACAAAAGCGACAGGACAGAATCACAAGAAAAGCAACAGACAAACATAAGGTAAAGCAAGTACAATGCAAAGGCACAGCACACAGGTAACAGTAGAGCATACATTGCACATGTACATCCCATAACACACACACTAAAAGCATGAGCATTGTGTTTTTAGATGGTTACGTAACTCTGTCTTAAAGGTCTGTAAGGAAGATATAGAGCGAAGGGAGTTGGGTAGGTTGTTCCAATCTGAGGGTGCTTTGAATTTGAATGCTCTTCTCCCTTTGACTCTGGAGGTTCTAGGTATGATAAAGGAGGGATATTGTGTTTGTCTAAGCGAATATGATGATGAGTATGGAACAAAGTATTGTTTAAGGTAGGGTGGGCAGGTCAAAAAGATACATTTAAAAATGAACTGTTTAGTTTTACTTCCTGTCTTTGTGTGTTTTCCCGCCTGTTTTCTGTCACACCTGTCTCGTTAGTCCTTCCCTGTTCCCAGAGTCTTCCCTTCACACCTGTTCTGTATTAGTCTTGTTTGCTCCACCCTAGTGCTCCCCTCCACACCCTTGTTGTTAGCCAATCCCCATTTCCCTCCTTTTGCCTGTGTCCTCCTACTACAGCTGTGTCTCGTCCTTGTGATTTGTTTTCTGTGTATTTATACCTGTGGATTTCAGTTTGTGTCCTGTCAGTTTCTCCTGCATTTATTTCTGTGTTCTTGGTGTCGTTCCCTGCTCTGTCTACAAGCTGGTGTTCTGTTTGGATTTTTTCATACCAGACTTTAGTGTATTATCCCACTTGGTTTTCAGTTTAGTTGAAGTTCTGCTGTTATGTGGAATTTCAGTTATCTGCTTGATCTGGATGTTTTTTTTTTTTTTATCAAAAGCAGCATCATGTAGTGTGATTATATATTTAAGAATCTTTTTCATTAATATTAGTGTGAAGATATAGTTAGTGCTTGGTGAGGTTACTGTCAGCTCTGTGTTCAGTGGTCTGTGTCAGAGTCTCTTCCTCTTCAGCAGCTGCAGTCGCTTCCTGCTGTAACAGCTCAGTGTCTCTGCAGTCTGACTGAGGGAGGTTTTTGTACGACCATAAATCACTGTGTGCACGACCATACGCTGTTTATTTCATCGTATCTCTCACAGTAATAAACTGCTGTATCTTCAGCCTGAACTTCATTGATGGTCAAAGCAGAGTTTGCTCCGTCTCCTCTGCCAGAGAATCGAGAGGAAAACTCAGTTGTGGGATTTTTTGCATTTTTCATGACTAGCTTGGGAGATTCTCCAGATTTCTGCTGATACCAGTGAACTCTATTAGTTCCATCTGACCATGTTTTAACGTCTGGGTTTGTTTCACAGGTCAGAGTGACTGTGGATCCAAGAGATGATGTTACTACAGGAGGCTGAGTCACAGTCAGCTGACTGAAGGATCCTGAAAAAAAGAACAGAACATAACAATACATTAATTGACTAATTCTAACATATAGAGACATGAATGTTATATCAAATCATTACTCTCTGGTTTCAGTGATCTAATTATGTCCCAAAATATGTTCAAATAGTCCTGACCTGTGAAACAGCAGCAGGCCAGCGTCCAGATGAGGATGGTGATGAGAGTCATGGTGCTTGTGCTTTCTGCTGTGTTGACTGACACATGTGAGTCCTGCAGTCTTCAACTCACAGGACTATAAACCTTCTCACTTCACTGGAGGATCAGCTGACCATGCAAAGTGTCTGTATGAAAAATTTCCATAATAAGAAGGAAGAAAATGGACATTGGATAAAGAACTATCACCAAGTTTCCCCATTTGATCAAAATATTCCAAGACACTGACATTTATTGAGGCCTGCTACGACTGATAGCATATTTATGTATTAAACTTTAGAGTTTTATGGATATCAACTAATGATTAAAAGCTTTTTAAGTTATTTTTTGGTACATGTGTGTTCAGTGTTGTGTGAAGGAGTTTTTTTTACTTCCTAACTAGCTTCAATCACTGTGTTACAAATGTAATGGAGGGACGAAAATCATTATGAATAAAAAAATGTCACACTGATAAATAATGTGAAGAAGTTTGCTGGACTTTTAATGTGTGGACAGTGTTTTCACTTCAGTCAAGTTAGTAGAGGCTACATCTCCCTGTGGACTGATTAAGAACATGTAGAAACTTTTGACTCTCTGTTCCTCATCTCTCTGCTGTTTCTGTCTTTGAAAAGTTTTCCAAAGTCCTTTGTGCTCATAAACAGATGCAGGCTGCCCTCTGCTGGCTGTCCAGGTTCACAACAACTTCATATAGACATGAGATTGATGTTGTATTTGGCCTTTGGCTCTTTTCGTGATCAGCACATCAATCTGTTAATCCAGATGCTTCAGCTGTGACACTGGAGGACTCAGAGAGGTCAGGGGTCAGATCATGTTCAAAAGAAACACAGTTAAATTCCTATTTGGAGACCACCATGGTAAATTCAACATAATAAAGTGCCCTCCCAGTGAATAAAACACAATGCAGTGTCATATAGGCTGCCCTACAAACTAGAAAACATTCTATGTTTGGTTATCCTCTCCATTTGAGTTTGAATTAAAAAGGCCAAAAATGTTATTCCTGATTTAATTTGAGCCAATCTAATTTTTTCAGTGAATGGTTTTTAGTTAATTACTTGCATGGTTTAATATTTCTTTTTAAGGGGTAGCAGTCCCTTTAAGGGCCTTTAGGTATTCACTTAAATTCAGGGCTAAACCCCAAAGTTGTGTTTATGGATAAATAAATATTATTTCTACTTTTTGCCCAAAAGATCTTTGAATAAGTTTAATGTCAATAAACGTTATCAAAACATCAGTGTGAGCGACATCAGCAGCTGCTGACAGGTTCAAACTCCTCAGCAGCTCTGAAACATTTCAGCTGAGATATGAGTCATGATGCCAACCTCCTGTCTCCACTACTCAGGACCAAGCGCCTGACAGGTGACCACACAGACTGATCCTGGTTCAGTTTGTTAGGTCCAATCAAAACAGGCTTTTCACAATAAGACAAACCTTTATGAAACAGTTCCTCTGAGATCTGGCAGAAAGAAAACATATTATATTGTCAATATAAATCTTTTTTGTTTGTGTGAAGTCTGTCAATCAGGGGTGTCACTCATACACCCTGTGGGCCAGAACCAGTCAGCCCAAAGGGTCCAATATGACCCACTGGGTGACTTTGCACACCTAATACTGATGCACTTGTGACGACTGAGGTGCCAGGTTTCAGGAACAAGTTCAACAGTGAGGAGCCATAAAATGCTGCTTCAGAAGCTGCTGTGCAAAATGTTTCCAACCATCAGCTTCAGTACAAAAGAATCTGTTCACTAAAACAAAGGGACACATTTGGAGGTCTTATTATTATGATGTTATTATGCAGTGGTTTAACTGGTCCAGCCCACTTCAGATCAAACTGGGATGTATGTGATCCATGAACTAAAATGAGTTTGACACCCCTCTGAAAACTTTGTTTCTCTGCAGGTTGATTACAATGAAGGTGAAGTCTGAAGCAGCCTCAGACTGATCTTTATTCTCTCTGGTTCTTTGTGTTGATCAGCACTAAAGATGGTCTCGTGGTAAAGGACACCAAGGGGAAACCAGGGATGATTGTAACAGCACCACATTCACCAGGAGGATGACCTGCAGCCATGGTCCAAGCTTCTGTTGAACTGTTGATTTAACTCAGACTTTTGCTTGTGTATTTCTTTGTGGATATTTACCCTGTGTTTTCCTCCATCGTAGGATCACCTGTTCTGTAATATAGTTGGAGAAGTTGGAAACACTGCTGTTTGTAGAAGACAAATAAAGGTACGTTGTGTCAAAATTTGAGAGCTAACACAAAAATTCAACAAGTTATAGATGCTGAGACATAAAGTGGTACAACCATCCCCTGTCTCCCCCACTGGTGATGTCAGACGTGGGATTGAACTTTGACTCAGGCGTCCTGAGGTACCTCACTCAGGTGTGTTTGTGTGATGAATGTGTGGTTTCATTTGTATTCACCAGACAACAAAAGCTGTTCATGATTTTGCACTGATGTTAACTTGTGAATTTTAGAATTTCAACATCGACCAACTTCTTCTCCATATTTATCAAAGACTGTTATTTATGGAAGAAGGGAAAGATGTCTCTCAGCTGTGATTGGTTGGTCCTCGTCACATGACAAAGCTTTTTAATGGATCATCTGCTTCAGTTAGAGCTGTCACATTTTAATGGATAAAAATTCCTACAGGTGAGAGCTGTTAAAAATGCACAAAACATCATCACAGGACACACATACTAGTTTTGTTTTTTGTTTGTAAAGTCTGATTTTCTGAACTGGGACATGAACAGCTCTGTTGCAGCCGGAGGCCTGATCACTCTGAACCAAAGTCAGGGGATAATGCAGCAAGGAAAACTAGAGAAGAAGAAGTCACTGCTTTAATCTGAAAATTAGATCATATTGATGCGTGTGCTTGGTGAGGTTACTGTCAGCTCTGTGTTCAGTGGTCTGTGTCAGAGTCTCTTCCTCTTCAGCAGCTGCAGTCGTTTCCTGCTGTAACAGCTCAGTGTCTCTGCAGTCTGACTGAGGGAGGTTTTTGTACCACCATAAATCACTGTGTGAACACATCACCACTGTGGTAACTCTGACAGTAATAAACTCCTGCATCTTCAGTCTGAACTCCACTGATGGTCAAAGTGAAGTCAGAGCTGCTTCCACTGCCACTAAACCGAGCTGGTGTTCCTGATTCACGTGTGCTCGCCCATTTTATTAGGAGCTTTGGAGGCTGTCCAGATTTCTGTTGATACCAGGACATAGCTTCATGCTCAACTAGCTGGTAATTCTTAAACTCAACAGCTTTACCAACATCTTCACTGGTCTTACAGGTGAGAGTGACAGTGGATCCTGGAGTAAATGTCACCACTGGAGGCTGAGTCACAGTCACCTGAGCGCTGCATCCTGCAGACAAAAACAAATCATTCATTTCTCAGCACAAATCAATGAGAGAAAAGGCAGCACATCATCTTTGAAATCTTGCTGAGTCAATCAACCTGTCAAACAGCAGCAGGCCAGCGTCCAGATGAGGATGGTGATGAGAGTCATGGTGCTTGTGCTTTCTGCTGTGTTGACTGACACATGTGAGTCCTGCAGTCTTCAACTCACAGGACTATAAACCTTCTCACTTCACTGGAGGATCAGCTGACCATGCAAAGCCTCCTCTCTATGGAAATCATTTCTCTGCTCTCAACACACTCAAGGCAACGTGGGACACAAAATCAGGAGGAATACTGCTTGGATTTACACCATCTATCATCTTCATGGAAAAGAAGAAAATATTCATATTACAAGTGCACTTGAGGATTTAAGGAGAAGTTTGTGTTCACTGTGATTGCTATGATATGTCTGTTTGTCTGCCTTGACTTTACTGACAGGGTTTAATGGAGATAAATAATGTATTTATGTTCGACTTAATGTGAGTTTTTACATCATTATTATTTCAAAGGCATCATGGGTATCTGACCATGTATTAAGTGATATAAAACTGTGAAGAAAAATGACTTTTTTTACAAACAGACTGTAATCATTTCTCTGTCAGGTGTAGAAAAGTCAAGAAAAATTCAAGAAATAATCTTTATTTATACAATATTTTCTATCCATATCATTAGAAACACTTTGTAGATTCAGCATGATTTAATTTTCTCTCTGTAATTATAAAAATCAGAGAGTATTTTCAGTGGATAGATGCTTGTTCACAGTGCAGGAGGTTTTTGTACGGCCACTTAATGAGTTTGTATCACTGTGGTACACTTTTGGTGGAGGAACCAAACTCATCGTTGACTGTAAGTACCAGAGATTTATAATTTTTACAGTTAAATATTAAACTAAATTTTGCAAAAGAAATGCTATAAAACAAGAAATTATTGTGATTATTTTTTTTTTATATTTTGTGTGATTTATTAAACTTGGTTGATATCACAGTTTGGCAAACATTGTGTAGAGATAAATATTCTTGTTGTATTCAAGATGATTTTATGTTTAAATTCATGTCAAATAACTTGAATTTCCTTGTATTTTAGTTCCAGTTGAACTTTTGCTCAACAAATTTGAGTGTACAACTTGTCTGAGGGACATTTTAATACTTAGAAAATAATGTGTTTTATTATTTTGGGATTTTTATATTCACACAGTTGTTAAAATGAAATCTAATATGATGTTTAAACATATAATTGAGTTTATATGTGCGTACAGTTAAGCTGTGGTTTGCATTCACAGTTCGTTAGTTTAAAGTGGTGAAAAGGAAGTGAAACAGACAGATGACAAAGTCTTTAACTGTACACAGATGTTACATTTTTATCCACCACAAAGTCATCGCATTAAGTTATTTACTGTCACACATTATAAAACAGATACGAAAATATCAGACAAGGATTAGTTATTAACATTTAAATTCTATGTACACAAAATTTGTGCTTCAATATCTTGTCTAAATTGTAGATATTTTTGATGAGTGAAAAGAGAAGAAGATTTCTGACTTTAAAAGCCAAAGTTACATGAAGTTTTGTAATTGAGTTTGATTAGTCAAAGCCTGATTTCCTGTCATGTCTCAGCTCCTCTCCTCTGTCTGATCACAGTATGGTGCACACAGCTGATCCACAGCAGTGTTAACCTCTGTCATGTATGATAAGTGTGTCATGTTGAGCTGTGTGTCCTACAGTGGAAGTGAATGTGCTCCTTGTGTGTCTGTGCTCTCCCCTCCAGCTGGCCCCATGGTCAGGCCCTCAGTGTCTCTGCTTCCCCCCTCCTCTGAGCAGCTCTCTGGGGGCTCGGCCACGCTGGCCTGCCTGCTGATTGGCTACTCTCCTCAGGGAGCCGTGGTGAGCTGGGAGGTGGACGGTACAGAGGTGACAGAGGGGGTCCTGAGCAGCTCAGAGGAGGAGAAGAGCGGACGCTACAGCAGCAGCAGCACCCTGAGCCTGAGCCAGGAGCGCTGGATGTTAGGAGAGCTGTACTCCTGCAAGGTCCTCCATCATGACCACAGCCAGATCCAGTCCCTCCACAGGAGCCAGTGTGAGGGCTAGAGGGACTGGCTGAAGCCCAGGACAGGAGCTGTGTGTGTGTGTGGGGGGGGGAGCAGGAGGAGCACACCTGCTGCTGTGATCAATCTGAGTTTGAATGTTTGTAGAGGAAACTAAAGCTTTGTGTGACAGAGAACAACACTGCTGTAAAGTGTTGGACAACAACAACTTAGAGAGTAATGTGTGGAGCTCAGCAGCTAGATGTGAGTGTGCTTCATAACTGTCATGTTGATGATTGATGTTTTTGCTAATAAAGCTTTCACTGATAAATAACTTCATCAAGTGTTTGGTCTTTTATCTGATGAAGAGCAGAAAGATATTGAATGGTTTCATAACTTCAACTGATACTCCTCTCTGTGGGAAATGGAAAGCTTTGGATTCAACAACATTTGTGGTTTAAATATGTGATCAAGCAACAGTAAATGTGAACACAACGTAATGTGGTGTTGAGACATATTTGATATTTGGAAATGAGATTAATGTTTTGTACAGCTGTCAGTAGAGACACTGTTAAATATGTTTTGATATCAGTGTCTATAGTCCAACCAGAATGTAACTTTCCCAGCTTCCTCATAAAGAGACTGAATGAAGTGACAAGAATATAAGTTTCAAACTGTATATGGAAGAGCGTCTGTGAGTCTGTTTGACTTTTATTTACATTCATTGTGGTTCTGCTTGATGACTCTTGTGTTGTGTTCACTGGACCAGTTATCCTCATCACAGTCTCTTCACCAACCCTCTGCACCTGCAGCAGGCCGTTTTCACTTCAGTCAAACTGAGGGAGGTTTTTGTACGACGACAAATCACTGTGTGAACGTTCCATCACTATGAGCACCTAGACAGTAATAATCTCCAGCATCTTCAGCCTTAACGTCACTGATGGTTAAAGTGTAGTGAGAACCAGATCTACTGCCACTGAATCGAGACGGGGTTCCAGAGAAGAGGGTTGATACATCATATATAAGAAGTTTGGGAGCCTGTCCAGGTTTCTGAAGGTACCAACTGAGATCATCATCAATATCTGAACTCCCTGTGGCGCTGATGGTCACAGTCCCTCCAAGACTAACAGACTTGGATTTGTCAGTCTGAGTCAGAAAGTTGTCGGCAGAAGAC
The DNA here is from genome assembly GCA_019142605.1 of Cephalopholis sonnerati. Lineage (NCBI taxonomy): Eukaryota > Metazoa > Chordata > Actinopteri > Perciformes > Serranidae > Cephalopholis > Cephalopholis sonnerati. The sequence goes on along the minus strand of JAGQAX010000015.1, from coordinate 28,753,883 downwards.
TCTGAAATGAGAAATGAAATATAAACCTTGAATATCAGCAGTTTAGAATATAATAAATTAGACATGAATCAAAGCCATGATACATTTTCAGAATCTCTCACCCTGACTGAGAAAACCCAACATGACAAGCAGAGTTATTGTCAACATCATCCTGATGCAGTTTTCAGTGTGAGTGCATGAAAACAGTTCAGACTCTCTGTGACATGACAACTTTAAACTGTGAGGAGCAGTGATGCATTAAAGTCATGCAAAATACATCTGGGCACACCTGTCCATGTGAAACAGAGAGGGAGAGATGAGGTGGAGGAAGTAGAGGCTACATCTCCCTGTGGACTGATGAAGAACATGTAGAAACTTTTGACTCTCTGTTCCTCATCTCTCTGCTGTTTCTCTTTTTGGAAAGTCTCTCAAAGGTCTTTGTGCTCATAAATAGATGCAGGCTGCCCTCTGCTGGCTGTCCAGGTTCACAACAGCTTCATATTGACATGAGATTGATTTTGGATTTGATCCTCAGATCTTTTCAGGATCATTTACGTCAGTTTGTTCATCCATATGCTTTAAGAAGACTCAGGGGAAGTCAGGGTCAGGGTCCACTTGGATGTCCCTACAGCAAATAAAATATCATAATGTGCCGTCTGCTTTGACCAAGTTTCCAAGGATACGTGATGAAGTGCAGTCTTGGGTGTTCTTTCAGTGGAGAAACTCGGTGCAGTGCCTCACAGGCTTCCTTATATGCTAGAAAACTTTATCTTGTTCGTCGTCTCCTCCAGTGAAGTTTAAAAAAATGCAAAACCTTTTCTTTTCTGTCTTTAAGTTTGAACCAATCTTTTCTTTACTCCTGAGGGTTTTTATGGACTACCTGCATTTGTGAAAGGAATAATAATCAGTCAAAGCATCTTTACTTTGTCAATCAAATTCATGACTTCACCCCAAATTTGTATTTATGGAAAAATAAACAATATTATTTGTCATGATCCTCTGTTGTTGTTTATATTCTGTTATCCTAAGGACTTTGTTTTGGAGGTTTCTCTTTGTGTTCCTTGTTTCATGTTAATCATTCATGTTTAATCTGCTTCCTGTTTGATTTTGTAGATTCTCTCCTTATGTGTGGTGTCTGGCTTTACTTCCTGTCTCTGTGTGTTTTCCTGCCTGTTTTCTGTCACACCTGTCTCGTTAGTCCTTCCCTGTTCCCAGAATCTTCCCTTCACACCTGTTCTGTATTAGTCTTGTTTGCTCCACCCTAGTGTTCCCCTCCACACCCTTGTTGTTAGCCAATCCCCATTTCCCTCCTTCTGCCTGTGTCCTCCTACTCCAGCTGTGTCTCGTCCTTGTGATTTGTTTTCTGTGTATTTATACCTGTGGGTTTCAGTTTGTTTCCTGTCAGTTTCTCCTGCATTTATTTCTGTGTTCTTGGTGTCGTTCTCTGCTCTGTCTCCAACCTGGTGTTCTGTTTGGATTTTTTCATACCAGAGTTTAGTGTATTATCCCAGTTGGTTTTCAGTTTAGTTGAAGGTCTGCTGTTATTTGGATTTTCAGTTATCTGCTTGATCTGGATGTTTTTTTTTTTATCAAAAACAGCATCATGTAGTGTGATTATATATTTAAGAATCTTTTTCATTAATATTAGTATTAATATGTAGTTAGTGCTTGGTGAGGTTACTGTCAGCTCTGTGTTCAGTGGTCTGTGTCAGAGTCTCTTCCTCTTCAGCAGCTGCAGTCGCTTCCTGCTGTAACAGCTCAGTGTCTCTGCAGTCTGACTGAGGGAGGTTTTTGTACGACCAAAAATCACTGTGTGTACGTCCAAGCACTACCTATGTAGTGTCCAATCTTACAGTAATAAACTGCTGCATCTTCAGTCTGAACTCCACTGATGGTCAAAGTGAAGTCAGAGCTGCTTCCACTGCCACTAAACCGAGCTGGTGTTCCTGATTCACGTGTGCTCACAAATTTTATTAGGAGCTTTGGAGGCTGTCCAGATTTCTGTTGATACCAGTACATCCAGTCTCCACTACTATCTCTGTAAATGGCTTGGTTGGTTTTACAGGTGAGAGTGACAGTGGATCCTGGAGTAAATGTCACCACTGGAGGCTGAGTCACAGTCACCTGAGCGCTGCATCCTGCAGACAAAAACAAATCATTCATTTCTCAGCAGAAATCAATGAGAGAAAAGGCAGCACATCATCTTTGAAATCTTGCTGAGTCAATCAACCTGTCAAACAGCAGCAGGCCAGCGTCCAGATGAGGATGGTGATGAGAGTCATGGTGCTTGTGCTTTCTGCTGTGTTGACTGACACATGTGAGTCCTGCAGTCTTCAACTCACAGGACTATAAACCTTCTCACTTCACTGGAGGATCAGCTGACCATGCAAAGCCTCCTCTCTATGGAAATCATTTCTCTGCTCTCAACACACTCAAGGCAACGTGGGACACAAAATCAGGAGGAATACTGCTTGGATTTACACCATCTATCATCTTCATGGAAAAGAAGAAAATATTCATATTACAAGTGCACTTGAGGATTTAAGGAGAAGTTTGTGTTCACTGTGGTTGCTATGATATGTCTGTTTGTCTGCCTTGACTTTACTTACAGGGTTTCATGGAGATAAATAATGTATTTATGTTCGACTTAATGTGAGTTTTTACATCATAATTATTTCAAAGGCATCATGGGTATTTGACCATGTATTAACTGATATAAAACTGTGAAGAAAAATGACTTTTTTTACAAACAGACTGTAATCATTTCTCTGTCAGGTGTAGAAAAGTCAAGAAAAATTCAAGAAATAATCTTTATTTATACAATATTTTCTATCCATATCATTAGAAACACTTTGTAGATTCAGCATGATTTAATTTTCTCTATGTAATTATAAAAATCAGAGAGTATTTTCAGTGGATAGATGCTTGTTCACAGTGCAGGAGGTTTTTGTACGGCCACTTAATGAGTTTGTATCACTGTGGCTCACTTTTGGTGGAGGAACCAAACTCGTCGTTGACTGTAAGTACCAGAGATTTTATTTCATTTAATTCAATATATAGCTGATAGAACTATTTTCAAGTATTGAATGAGACTCTGATCAAATTCAGTGTTAATGTGTTGATGGTATTTTTTGTTATTTTATCAAGCTGATCTCACAATCTGATAAGAAACTGTAAAAAACAAAATTATCTCAGCATTGTATTTTCTTACATTTAAAAAGAAAAAACACAATATTACTATTTTCTTATGTTTTGTATCATAACATTGAAATGTTCTCTGTTAATAAAATGTTAAAATGTAACAGTTGGTCACGACAGACCTCTAATGTTCAAAAAAAAAAACATTACTAGTTCGTTTTTTATTTGTTTATGTTGAAAATATATTTTTGAAAATTGGTTTAAAATCTGATGTGGATTCTGTTAAACACAAAGATGTTTTTATCAGTAAATGCAGTTTATCTTTGTGTTCACGCTTCATTCATTTTCCATGGAGTGAAAAGGAAGTGAAAGAGACAGATGACAAAGGTTTCAACTGTATTCACATGAGTGTTTCAGCTCTGTCACTTTCAACAGAAGAAAATCATCACAGGGACGACTTATTCACTGTCACACATTATGAAACACATATGAAGATGTCATCAATAATCATTATCAATCAACCTTTTTAGTGTCACTTGAATCATGTGGCTGATGGTCTGATACTGAGTGATTTATGAGTGCAACAGCAGCACAAGTTATTCTCTTTGATTGGATCAAATAGAAGAAATGAGCAGGATGGGATTTTTCTTGATTACCAAGCCTTCACTCTCATTGCTTTGTCTTTTCTCCCCCCTCTCCTCCCCCCTCTCTCTGTCTCCTCCAGTGGGTGTGGTGCGGCCCACCCTCAGCGTCCTCCCCCCCTCCAGAGAGGAGCTGCAGCAGGACAGTGCCACACTGGTGTGTGTGGCCAGCGGGGGCTTCCCCCCAGCCTGGAGGCTGGGCTGGAAGGTGGGGGGCAGCAGCCGCTCCTCAGGGGTGTCACACAGCCTGGAGGTCCTGGGGAGGGACGGCCACTACAGCTGGAGCAGCACCCTCAGCCTCCCTGCAGACCAGTGGAGGAAGGCGGGCTCAGTCAGCTGTGAGGCCAGTCTGGCTGGACAGAGCCCTGTCACTCAAAGCCTGGACCCTGAGAGCTGCTCAGAGTAGAGCTTCAGCAACACTTCCTGTCTGGAAATCATGCTGCTTCTTTCATACACATCTTCATCAAGCTACACATCTCCTCTCTTCACATCTTTCTGCACTTTCACAGCTCTCTGCTCAGTCTTTTAGTCTGCATCTTGCTTTCTAATACTCATCTTCTGCATATTCTTCTTTATGTTCATTACTTTTCAACTTCAACTCAATTTTATTACTTTCACTCCAACAGAAACTATTCATTCATCAAAAATGTGGCATGAACATTAAACCATCATGAAATAAAACTCTGGATTATAATGACTCACTGTCTTTGTATTTCTTTTATGACATATTCATTATGAAAAATACCTTCTTGAAGATTGCAAGATCATAACTGATGTCATACTATACATAATATGGTTGTATTTTCTATAACTTTTTGACATTTAAATAGAGAACACTACATTTTAAGTATGAAATCATGTGAATTTTTGACACGTTGAGTAATTGAATGAAAATCTATATTTCCTTTTGGACTGTGAGTTTAGAGGTTTGAATGTTGCTATAGAGCCACTGTTAAACATTTTTTTAATATCAGTGGCATATTCAAACAATTTTTTAACTTTCCCAGCTTCCTCATAAAGAGACTGAATGAAGTGACAAGAATATACGTTTCAAACTGTATATGGAAGAGCGTCTGTGAGTCTGTTTGAGTTTTATTTACATTCATTGTGGTTCTGCTTGATGACTCTTGTGTTGTGTTCACTGGACCAGTTATCCTCATCACAGTCTCTTCATTAACCTTCTGCACCTGCAGCAGGCCGTTTTCACTTCAGTCAAACTGAGGGAGGTTTTTGTATGACGACAAATCACTGTGTGAATGTTACATCACTATGAGCACCCAGACAGTAATAATCTCCAACATCTTCAGCCTTAACGTCACTGATGGTTAAAGTGTAGTGAGAACCAGATCTACTGCCACTGAATCGAGACGGAGCTCCAGAGGGACGAGTTGATACACCGTATATAAGAAGTTTGGGAGCCTGTCCAGGTTTCTGAAGGTACCAACTGAGATAAGAACCAATATCTGAACTCCCTGTGGCGCTGATGGTCACAGTGCCTCCAAGACTAACAGACTTGGATTTGTCAGTCTGAGTCAGAAAGTTGTCGGCAGAAGACTCTGAAATGAGAAATGAAATATAAACCTTGAATATCAGCAGTTTAGAATATAATAAATTAGACATGAATCAAAGCCATGATACATTTTCAGAATCTCTCACCCTGACTGAGAAAACCCAACATGACAAGCAGAGTTATTGTCAACATCATCCTGATGCAGTTTTCAGTGTGAGTGCATGAAAACAGTTCAGACTCTCTGTGACATGACAACTTTAAACTGTGAGGAGCAGTGATGCATTAAAGTCATGCAAAATACATCTGGGCACACCTGTCCATGTGAAACAGAGAGGGAGAGATGAGGTGGAGGAAGTAGAGGCTACATCTCCCTGTGGACTGATTAAGAACATGTAGAAACTTTTGACTCTCTGTTCCTCATCTCTCTGCTGTTTCTGTCTTTGAAAAGTCTCTCAAAGGTCTTTGTGCTCATAAATAGATGCAGGCTGCCCTCTGCTGGCTGTCCAGATTGAGAACAACTCTATATTGACATGATTGATTTCACCTTTGACCCTCCTTTCATAATCATGTCAGTCTGTTCATTCAGACACTTCAACTGGGTGGGAGTGTCAGGTCCATATAGACTGTCCTACATGCAATAAAACTTTCTGTGCTTGGTTATCTTCATCATTTAAGTTTTTCTCTTTTTAACTCAAAAAGTTTTGTTTTCTGGCTTTAAATTTGAGACAGTCTTATATATTCATTAAAGCGTGTTTAATGGAATGTAAAGAAAGGTCTAGATGCAGTCTTGCAGACCATTCACTTTATTGGACATCTTTTCCTAACCCTAACCATAGTGTGTCTGCAGCTGCAGCTCGGCCAACTTGGGATTATCTGCATGGTTTCAAGTGTTTTTAAGGGATAAAAACCCCTTACAGAAACTTTCATTGTCAAATTAAAACTTGTGTTTATGGATAGATTCACATATTATTCTGCTTTTTGACCAAAAGATGTTTGAATAACCTGAATGTCATCAAGCATTCCCAAAACATCAGTGTTTCATTAGCAGCTGCTGACAGGTTGAAACTCCTCTGCAGCTCTGAAACATTTCAGCTGACATATGAGTCACTTCCTGTTAGGAAAGCTGATAAAATGTTTTTACTCTTTGTCCTAAAAGGAGAGCCAAACATGTTACGTGCTTTTAACAATAGGAGAAACCCTTATAAACCTGTCCTCTGAGGTTTGACAGTAGGAAAACACAGGTGTGAACTGAACCTAAAACTTTATTCAGGCTGTAAAGTTCTGTGTCTTCCAGCTGAGCTGTCAGGACTCTGTGGGATCACCTGAGTCTCTAACATAGAAGAATTAGACCTTGTTAGTATGAATCTGTTGCTGTCTGAAGTCTGTAAACTTTGTTTCTCTGCAGGCTGATGAAGTTTCCGCAGCTTTATTGTGAAGCTGCACTGCTGGTCCTGTAGTGAGTGTACTACTCAGGCGCCCTGAGGTACGCCACATAAGAGTGTGTGAACAAAGAGTGTGTGCTTTTATGTTCCTGCTCCAAACAACAAAAGCTAAAAACTGCAAAAGCCATTTGTCATTTCGAGTTGATTTCAGCTGGTTAATTTCCAAATTTTCAGCATCAGTGGAGGAATGAACAGAGAACAGGTGAGTCCATGTGAGCCCAGGTGAGTTAAGTCAGCTGATGGGCATTTTTGGCTCCTTTTGTTATCACTTTACATCATCTGCAGTGTCTTAGTGTGCAGGCTGTTCCACTGACTCTGCAGGTGATAGAGGAGCTGATCATGTGACCTTCACCTGCATATTACATATTATACAGTAAACCTGCCTTATTAAGACTTTTTAATGGGTCATCTGATAAAGGTCCCTAAAAGATCAAAGCTTCTGAAAACATACAAAATAATATTACAGTTCACACTCTGAGGCCAAGACACAAGAAAACTCTGTAGCTCATCTAAACATGATGGATTTAGAGTCAAAAGCAAAAACTTCTTTATCCCAGAAATGAGAGCAAACTTTTGCCTGACTTTAGTGTGGGTGGTTTCAGAAGGAAATAATTTGAAGTTTCTGAAATGCGGAAAAAACAACATATGACGAATCATCAACAACTGAGAATGGAGAGAATAAGTCCCTGCTCCAACCTAGGAATGGGAAAAATTACACTTTAAAAAGAGAAGCATAGATTCAAATAATGCTAGTGCTTGGTGAGGTTACTGTCAGCTCTGTGTTCAGTGGTCTGTGTCAGAGTCTCTTCCTCTTCAGCAGCTGCAGTCGCTTCCTGCTGTAACAGCTCAGTGTCTCTGCAGTCTGACTGAGGGAGGTTTTTGTACGACCATAAATCACTGTGAGAACACATCAGCACTGTTTATGTTGTGTAGACTCTGACAGTAATAAACTGCTGCATCTTCAGTCTGAACTCCACTGATGGTCAAAGTGAAGTCAGAGCTGCTTCCACTGCCACTAAACCGAGCTGGTGTTCCTGATTCACGTGTGCTCACCAATTTTATTAGGAGCTTTGGAGGCTGTCCAGATTTCTGTTGATACCAGTGCAAATAGTCTCCATTACTATTTCTGTAAACAGCCTGGCTGGTCTTACAGGTGAGAGTGACAGTGGATCCTGGAGTAGATGTCACCACTGGAGGCTGAGTCACAGTCACCTGAGCGCTGCATCCTGCAGACAAAAACAAATCATTCATTTCTCAGCAGAAATCAATGAGAGAAAAGGCAGCACATCATCTTTGAAATCTTGCTGAGTCAATCAACCTGTCAAACAGCAGCAGGCCAGCGTCCAGATGAGGATGGTGATGAGAGTCATGGTGCTTGTGCTTTCTGCTGTGTTGACTGACACATGTGAGTCCTGCAGTCTTCAACTCACAGGACTATAAACCTTCTCACTTCACTGGAGGATCAGCTGACCATGCAAAGCCTCCTCTCTATGGAAATCATTTCTCTGCTCTCAACACACTCAAGGCAATGTGGGACACAAAATCAGGAGGAATACTGCTTGGATTTACACCATCTATCATCTTCATGGAAAAGAAGAAAATATTCATATTACAAGTGCACTTGAGGATTTAAGGAGAAGTTTGTGTTCACTGTGGTTGCTATGATATGTCTGTTTGTCTGCCTTGACTTTACTTACAGGGTTTCATGGAGATAAATAATATGCTTATATGCATTTTAATTTTAGTTTGTAAATCATTATTATTTAAAAGGCATCATGGGCATTTGACCATGTATTAACTGATATAAAACTGTGAAGAAAAATGACTTTTTTTACAAACAGACTGTAATCATTTCTCTGTCAGGTGTAGAAAAGTGAAGAAAAATTCAAGAAATAATCTTTATTTATTCAATATTTTCATTCCAAGTTATAATAAAAGCTTTGTAGATGAATTAAGGTTTAATTGTTCCTCTGTAATCACTTAAAGCAAAGTGTATTTTCAGTGGATAGATGCTTGTTCACAGTGCAGGAGGTTTTTGTACGGCCACTTAATGAGTTTGTATCACTGTGGTACACTTTTGGTGGAGGAACCAAACTCATCGTTCACTGTAAGTACCAGAGATTTATAATTTCTATAATTAAATATTAAACTAAATTTTGCAAAAGAAATGCTATAAAATAAGATTTATTAAACTTGGATGATATCACAGTTTGGCAAACATTGTGTAGAGATAAATATTCTTGTTGTATTCAAGATGATTTTATGTTTAAATTCATGTCAAATAACTTGAATTTCTTTGTATTTTAGTTTCAAATGAACTTTTGCTCAACAAATTTGAGTGTACAACTTGTCTGAGGGACATTTTAATGCTTAGAAAAGAATGTGTTTTATTATTTTGGGATTTTTATATTCACACAGTTGTTAAAATGAAATCTAATATGATGTTTAAACATATAATTGAGTTTATATGTGCGTACAGTTAAGCTGTGGTTTGCGTTCACAGTTCGTTAGTTTAAAGTGGTGAAAAGGAAGTGAAACAGACAGATGACAAAGTCTTTAACTGTACACAGATGTTACATTTTTATCCACCACAAAGTCATCGCATTAAGTTATTTACTGTCACACATTATAAAGCAGATACGAAAATATCAGACAAGGATTAGTTATTAACATTTAAATTCCATGAACACATAATTTGTGCTTCAATATCTTGTCTAAATTGTAGATATTTTTGATGAGTGAAAAGAGAAGAAGATTTCTGACTTTAAAAGCCAAAGTTACATGAAGTTTTGTAATTGAGTTTGATTAGTCAAAGCCTGATTTCCTGTCATGTCTCAGCTCCTCTCCTCTGTCTGATCACAGTATGGTGCACACAGCTGATCCACAGCAGTGTTAACCTCTGTCATGTATGATAAGTGTGTCATGTTGAGCTGTGTGTCCTACAGTGGAAGTGAATGTGCTCCTTGTGTGTCTGTGCTCTCCCCTCCAGCTGGCCCCATGGTCAGGCCCTCAGTGTCTCTGCTTCCCCCCTCCTCTGAGCAGCTCTCTGGGGGCTCGGCCACGCTGGCCTGCCTGCTGACTGGCTACTCTCCTCAGGGAGCCGTGGTGAGCTGGGAGGTGGACGGTACAGAGGTGACAGAGGGGGTCCTGAGCAGCTCAGAGGAGGAGAAGAGCGGACGCTACAGCAGCAGCAGCACCCTGAGCCTGAGCCAGGAGCGCTGGATGTTAGGAGAGCTGTACTCCTGCAAGGTCCTCCATCATGACCACAGCCAGATCCAGTCCCTCCACAGGAGCCAGTGTGAGGGCTAGAGGGACTGGCTGAAGCCCAGGACAGGAGCTGTGTGTGTGTGGGGGGGGGGAGCAGGAGGAACACACCTGCTGCTGTGATCAATCTGAGTTTGAATGTTTGTAGAGGAAACTAAAGCTTTGTGTGACAGAGAACAACACTGCTGTAAAGTGTTGGACAACAACAACTTAGAGAGTAATGTGTGGAGCTCAGCAGCTAGATGTGAGTGTGCTTCATAACTGTCATGTTGACGATTGATGTTTTTGCTAATAAAGCTTTCACTGATAAATAACTTCATCAAGTGTTTGGTCTTTTATCTGATGAAGAGCAGAAAGATATTGAATGGTTTCATAACTTCAACTGATACTCCTACTATTATTTTACTTGAAATGAACTAGTGCAGCAGAAATTATGCCTCAAACATCTGCTAAAGTAGAATTTGTCCCTTTAGCTGAGAGTAAATGTCAACAAAACATGTTGTGGTCTCATTAATTTATATATTATTATTAGTACCTAGTGCTTGGTGAGGTTACTGTCAGCTCTGTGTTCAGTGGTCTGTGTCAGAGTCTCTTCCTCTTCAGCAGCTGCAGTCGCTTCCTGCTGTAACAGCTCAGTGTCTCTGCAGTCTGACTGAGGGAGGTTTTTGTACGACCATAAATCACTGTGTGAACCCTATGCCACTGTGAACACTCTGACAGTAATAAACTGCTGCATCTTCAGTCTGAACTCCACTGATGGTCAAAGTGAAGTCAGAGCTGCTTCCACTGCCACTAAATCGAGCTGGTGTTCCTGAATGACGTGTCCTACGATATCTTATTAGGAGCTTTGGAGCCTGTCCAGGTTTATGTTGATACCAAAAAATGCATAAATCAACACTGTCACAGATGTAAACAGGCTGGCTGGTCTTACAGGTGAGAGTGACAGTGGATCCTGGAGTAGATGTCACCACTGGAGGCTGAGTCACAGTCACCTGAGCGCTGCATCCTGCAGACAAAAACAAATCATTCATTTATCAGCAGAAATCAATGAGAGAAAAGGCAGCACATCATCTTTGAAATCTTGCTGAGTCAATCAACCTGTCAAACAGCAGCAGGCCAGCGTCCAGATGAGGATGGTGATGAGAGTCATGGTGCTTGTGCTTTCTGCTGTGTTGACTGACACATGTGAGTCCTGCAGTCTTCAACTCACAGGACTATAAACCTTCTCACTTCACTGGAGGATCAGCTGACCATGCAAAGCCTCCTCTCTATGGAAATCATTTCTCTGCTCTCAACACACTCAAGGCAACGTGGGACACAAAATCAGGAGGAATACTGCTTGGATTTACACCATCTATCATCTTCATGGAAAAGAAGAAAATATTCATATTACAAGTGCACTTGAGGATTTAAGGAGAAGTTTGTGTTCACTGTGGTTGCTATGATATGTCTGTTTGTCTGCCTTGACTTTACTGACAGGGTTTAATGGAGATAAATAATATGTTTATATTCATTTTAACATGAGTTTGTAAATCATTATTATTTAAAAGGCATCATGGGTATTTGACCATGTATTAACTGATATAAAACTGTGAAGAAAAATGACTTTTTTTTACAAACAGACTGTAATCATTTCTCTGTCAGGTGTAGAAAAGTCAAGAAAAATTCAAGAAATAATCTTTATTTATACAATATTTTCTATCCATATCATTAAAGAAACTTCATAGATTCAGCATAATTTAATTTTCTCTCTGTAATGATAAAAATCAGAGAGTATTTTCAGTGGATAGATGCTTGTTCACAGTGCAGGAGGTTTTTGTACGGCCACTTAATGAGTTTGTATCACTGTGGGTCACTTTTGGTGGAGGAACCAAACTCATCGTTGACTGTAAGTACCAGAGATTTTATTTCATACAGAATATAGCAAATACAACTTTTATCAGATATTTAACGAGACTCTGATTAAATTGAGTTCATTTGTTGATGTTTATTTGTGTTATTTCATGATGTTGATCTCACAGTCAGAGAAGAAACTTTGCAGAAATCAATATTAACTCAGTATTGCAAATAGCTGCATTTTCATAAACACAAAATATGTCAGTTATTTTCTAAATGTATTTTGTTTAATTGTAAGCTTGATTTTTCTTCACTTCTTCAAAATTTTTGAAAGTAACAGTTGATCACGACAGACCTCTAATGCTCAAAAAATAACATTTGTCGTCACATTTTTCTTTGTTCATTTACGTTGAAAATATCAAATAATTTATTGAATTAAAATCCAATGTGGACTCTGTTGAACACAAACATGTTTTTATCAGTAAATGCAGTTTATCTTTGTGTTCACGCTTCATTCATTTTCCATGGAGTGAAAAGGAAGTGAAAGAGACAGATGACAAAGGTTTCAACTGTATTCACATGAGTGTTTCAGCTCTGTCACTTTCAACAGAAGAAAATCATCACAGGGACGACTTATTCACTGTCACACATTATGAAACACATATGAAGATGTCATCAATAATCATTATCACTTGAATGTCACTTGAATCATGTGGCTGATGGTCTGATACTGAGTGATTTATGAGTGCAACAGCAGCACAAGTTATTCTCTTTGATTGGATCAAATAGAAGAAATGAGCAGGATGGGATTTTTCTTGATTACCAAGCCTTCACTCTCATTGCTTTGTCTTTTCTCCCCCCTCTCCTCCCCCCTCTCTCTGTCTCCTCCAGTGGGTGTGGTGCGGCCCACCCTCAGCGTCCTCCCCCCCTCCAGAGAGGAGCTGCAGCAGGACAGTGCCACACTGGTGTGTGTGGCCAGCGGGGGCTTCCCCCCAGCCTGGAGGCTGGGCTGGAAGGTGGGGGGCAGCAGCCGCTCCTCAGGGGTGTCACACAGCCTGGAGGTCCTGGGGAGGGACGGCCACTACAGCTGGAGCAGCACCCTCAGCCTCCCTGCAGACCAGTGGAGGAAGGCGGGCCCAGTCAGCTGTGAGGCCAGTCTGGCTGGACACAGCCCTGTCACTCAAAGCCTGGACCCTGAGAGCTGCTCAGAGTAGAGCTTCAGCAACACTTCCTGTCTGGAAATCATGCTGCTTCTTTCATACACATCTTCATCAAGCTACACATCTCCTCTCTTCACATCTTTCTGCACTTTCACAGCTCTCTGCTCAGTCTTTTAGTCTGCATCTTGCTTTCTAATACTCATCTTCTGCATATTCTTCTTTATGTTCATTACTTTTCAACTTCAACTCAATTTTATTACTTTCACTCCAACACAAACTATTCATTCATCAAAAATGTGGCATGAACATTAAACCATCATGAAATAAAACTCTGGATTATAATGACTCGCTGTCTTTGTATTTCTTTTATAATATAGTCGTTATCAAAAATAACACCCTGATCATCTCAGTATCATACCTGATATACCTACAAGTACAGGAAGTGGTTTTTTGATGAGATAATTCTGTATATGTTTGGACTGTTGTTTTATGAGATTATATCATGCAGCTATTGGTAAAAACACTTAAATATGTTTTGATATCAGTGTCTATAGTCCAACCAGAATGTAATTTTCCCAGCTTCCTCATAAAGAGACTGAATGAAGTGACAAGAATATCAGTTTCAAACTGTATATGGAAGAGCGTCTGTGAGTCTGTTGGAGTTTTATTTACATTCATTGTGGTTCTGCTTGATGACTCTTGTGTTGTGTTCACTGGACCAGTTATCCTCATCACAGTCTCTTCACCAACCCTCTGCACCTGCAGCAGGCCATTTTCACCTCACTCAAGTTAGTAGAGGCTACATCTCCCTGTGGACTGATGAAGAACATGTAGAAACTTTTGACTCTCTGTTCCTCATCTCTCTGCTGTTTCTGTCTTTGAAAAGTTTTCAATAGTCCTTTGTGCTCATAAACAGATGCAGGCTGCCCTCTGCTGGCTGTCCAGGTTCACAACAACTTCATATAGACATGAGATTGATGTTGTATTTGACCTTTGGCTCTTTTCGTGATCAGCACATCAATCTGTTAATCCAGATGCTTCAGCTGTGACACTGGAGGACTCAGAGAGGTCAGGGGTCAGATCATGTTCAAAAGAAACACAGTTAAATTCCTATTTGGAGACCCCCATGGTAAATTCAACATATTAAAGTGCCCTCCCAGTGAATAAAACACAATGCAGTGTCATATAGTCTGCCCTACAAACTAGAAAACATTCTATCCTGACAATAAAACCCATTTTTTACCACTCTCTTTCTGAGTCTGTGTTCACCCTTCTGAACTGTCACAAAATATTTTACAGCCAAAACTCTAATTTTCAGATGTGAAAGTAATTTCTGGGACCAAGGCTATATTTTGCTGCTACAGTTCACTAAACACTGGATGACACAGGTGAGGATGGTTGTATCACCTTTGATGAAAGTGTTGCAACTCACTCCAATAACTAAACTCATTTTATTAACCTATCTTACTTCTTTTTTTTCGGCAGGCCAGGAGAGTTGGAGAGAACTGACAGGGGGGTGCTTGTACATGTACTAAAGCCAGCATCAGATGAGGTGAGGCAGAGAAAGACAGTAAGCTCTGTCTCCAAATAATACTCTGTCTGCCATGTGACACTGAGCAGACACTGCAAGAAATTCTAAAACCTCAGAGAAAGAGGATCAACACAGCTGCTCTGTGTGGAGGATCACAGCAGTTAAAATGTCCTCAGTGCACTCCACATGAGGTATGAAGCATCTGACAGGTACGTGTTAGCGAGTTAGACTGCAGGGAGAATTGGTTATTATTGTATGTATCAGTTTTAGTTGTAATTTCTGTCATTGTTATTTTAGATTTTTCATTCTTATTGTTACAACTTACCTCAGTAGCGCAACAGGTTGTAACAATGGAACTCCTGGTATTGGACATCAGTTAATGGGTTCTGTAATATAGTTGGAGAAGTTGGAAACATTGCTGTTTGTAGAAGACAAATAAAGGTATGTTGTATCAAAATTTGAGAGCTCTAACACAAAAATTCAGCAAGTTACTACTAGTTTTGTTTTTTGTTTTTAAAGTCTGATTTTCTGAACTGGGACATGAACAGCTCTGTTGCAGCCGGAGGCCTGATCACTCTGAACCAAAGTCAGGGGATAATGCTGCAAGGAAAACTAGAGAAGAAGAAGTCACTGCTCCAATCTGAAAATTGTAAAAAAAAACAAAATTTGATCTTAGAAACAAAGATCACATTGAGGCGTGTGCTTGGTGAGGTTACTGTCAGCTCTGTGTTCAGTGGTCTGTGTCAGAGTCTCTTCCTCTTCAGCAGCTGCAGTCGCTTCCTGCTGTAACAGCTCAGTGTCTCTGCAGTCTGACTGAGGGAGGTTTTTGTACGACCATAAATCACTGTGTGAACACCCAAGCACTGTTGATGTACTGGTAACTCTGACAGTAATAAACTGCTGCATCTTCAGTCTGAACTCCACTGATGGTCAAAGTGAAGTCAGAGCTGCTTCCACTGCCACTAAACCGAGCTGGTGTTCCTGATACACGTGTGCTCACCCATTTTATTAGGAGCTTTGGAGGCTGTCCAGATTTATGTTGATACCAGTGCAAATAGTCTCCACGACCATCTCTGTAAACAGCTTGGCTGGTCTTACAGGTGAGAGTGACAGTGGATCCTGGAGTAAATGTCACCACTGGAGGCTGAGTCACAGTCACCTGAGCGCTGCATCCTGCAGACAAAAACAAATCATTCATTTATCAGCAGAAATCAATGAGAGAAAAGGCAGCACATCATCTTTGAAATCTTGCTGAGTCAATCAACCTGTCAAACAGCAGCAGGCCAGCGTCCAGATGAGGATGGTGATGAGAGTCATGGTGCTTGTGCTTTCTGCTGTGTTGACTGACACATGTGAGTCCTGCAGTCTTCAACTCACAGGACTATAAACCTTCTCACTTCACTGGAGGATCAGCTGACCATGCAAAGCCTCCTCTCTATGGAAATCATTTCTCTGCTCTCAACACACTCAAGGCAACGTGGGACACAAAATCAGGAGGAATACTGCTTGGATTTACACCATCTATCATCTTCATGGAAAAGAAGAAAATATTCATATTACAAGTGCACTTGAGGATTTAAGGAGAAGTTTGTGTTCACTGTGGTTGCTATGATATGTCTGTTTGTCTGCCTTGACTTTACTTACAGGGTTTAATGGAGATAAATAACATGTTTTTAATTCGACTTAATGTGAGTTTGTAAATCATTATTTAATTGGTGTCATTTGTGTTTCAACATGTATCCTTGATAAGAACCTGTAAAAAAGTGTTGTTTTTACATAGAGTCTGTAATCATTTGTCTGTCAGGTGTAGTAAGAAGACAAACACACACCTCTCCTTATGAAACACAAAAAGCAGATGGAGTGAGAGTTCATCATCTTCATCTTGAGGATCATTCAGTCATTCAAAGCCCATGTAGAAAACTTTGACTTCATCTTCTTTTTTCATGGTTGTCTTCTTTGAAACATTCTTCTTTTTATTTCTTTATCGTCTCACATGACTTTGTCCTCATTAACAGATCTACATCGCCCCCTGCTGGTAAACTGAACCAACACTGAACTCACTATCACCTGTTGTTGATTGACTTTAATTTTCTTCATTAATCACATTTATGTCATTCTTATTATCCAGAACAAGGTGTTACATTTAGGATCATGGGAAGATAGATATATAGTGTATTTAGTTTAGAATCTGCTGAGTGACTCAGCTGTTTATCCCAACTACCTCATCTTTTTCACCAAACTTCACATCAACATCAAGACGTGTTTCCTCCTTAAATCAAGTATTAAGATGTTGAGTGATAAACTGAAGTGCTTTTCTTTGTTGTACAACGTGCGTTGTTGTTTTGTGGTAATAATATGTTTGAATGAGAAGATAAATATTGTAACAACAGTTGTGTTGATACAAGGATGAGTTTCAATGAGAGGTGAAGAGAGCAACATTGATGGAAAATGGAGGACAATGTGTGCAGCTCAGCATGAAGATGTGAGTCTATTCTTTTTTTTTAACAATATGTTTATTGCATTTTACACATAAAACAGAACAGAACAGCTCGGACATGACATGGCAAATAGAGGGAGTGGTTAAAAATAAGACAATAAGTGAGCAATAATAAAATAAAATAAAAATAGATTAGTGGGCAAAGTATTCATCCCCAACCTTCATCACCTCCTCATATAAAGGCAGCCACAAACAGAGAGACAATCAAATGGGCTATACAAACAAATAACAAGGTTACAAAAGGGCTAATTCACAGGAAATGT
Source organism: Cephalopholis sonnerati (assembly GCA_019142605.1). NCBI lineage: Eukaryota > Metazoa > Chordata > Actinopteri > Perciformes > Serranidae > Cephalopholis > Cephalopholis sonnerati. Next base: position 28,736,622 of record JAGQAX010000015.1, on the reverse strand, counting down.
ACAGAAACTGGCTTGGCTGATTTAGGAAACCCCTGAAATATCAAAGATGAGAGTGTAGGTCCAATGTACTTTAAGTAAGGGTCCCAAACTTCATGAAAGGCCTCTGCTGAAGAATGAAGCATACAAAAGATATATTCATTGGGAATACACTGTGTTATAATATTGCGCCATGACGTTTTTGTTGAAACAGCATCCTTGGTCCAGAAGAGCAGAATATTTTTCCTGGCAGCAAAACTCAAAAGATTGAAAAGTCTCTTGTGTTTGATATTTGAAATATGTCCATCTGGGAGTCCAAGTAGGAGGCACATGGGGTCCAATTCTATTTGAACACCTAATATAACAGACAGTTCACCCATAATGCTTGACCAATAGCTTTGTAGCTTCACACATAGCCAGAAACAGTGAATGTAGCTTCCAGACTCAGAGTTACACTTACAGCAGAGAGGAGAAACATTAGCATCCATTTTGTTTTTGAGAGCAGGTGTTATATCCGTACGGTGTACAATTCTGAACTGACTGGATTTGGTTCGACTGCATATAGATATTTCCATAGCATGCCTGCCATTCCAGGTCGTCAATAGTGATGCCCAGGTCTCTTTCCCAGGCTTGCTTCGTAGCTTGGGAGGTTAAAACTGAGTTGGAGTTTAGAGCTCTATAGAATACACTAATGCGTTTCTTACATACCTGTAAAGACAATGCCCTGTCAACATGTGAGGGCTGTTACTGGTTATTAATGTGGTATCTTTAGTAATAAAGTGTCTGATTTGTAGATATCTAAAAAACTCACAATTCAATAGCCCGTATCGCTGCTGTAACTGTTGAAAGGATAACAAAATCTGGCTACTGAATAGATCCCCAAGCTTAGTTAGTCCCAGCCCGTACCACATTTTAAAGCCCTGGTCTTGACAGCCAGGCAGGAAATCTGGATTGTTCAGAATAGGAGTGAGAGGGGATGTTAACTGAGCACAACCCTCTATTGTACGGATGGATCTCCAGGCCTTTATGGTACATAAAGTAATGGGGTTAGTACAGAGATCCTTGATAGACTTGAATTTGTTGAGAAACAACAGATTCCACTGGGGCCATCTGGACTGAGAGGATTCGATATCGAGCCACATTGAGGCTGGGTCGTTTTTGCGCTAATCTGCCAACACACGAAGGTGTACTGCCAACTGATTAAGTCTCACATTAGGCACATCAAAGCTCCCATCAGAGCCAACCATTTGAAGTTTCGATATTTTAAGTCGGGGCCTCCTTTTGCTCCAGATAAATGAACTCAGCCAGCCTTCAAGCACCTTGATAAACTTGTTTGTTAACAAAATAGGGATCATTTGCAGAGGGTAGAGTAGTCCAGGCAGAATGTTCATTTTAATGAGAGCAATCCTGCTCAGCCAGGATGAAGGTGAGTCTATTCTTAATAACTGTCATGCTGTTTGTGAAGCTGTTTTTGCTGTATTGAAATCCTCAGTCTTGGTCAGTGAAGATCGTGGGAGACAGTTAGGCCGTAAGTCACAGTCAGATCAATATCAGGCCTGAAGGAGGCCTCGAGGTCAGGCTGCTCCACCTCTGTTGTAGTTATGGTTCAGTGTTGGTCTCCCAACTCTGACGGAGGGAGCGCAGCTGCCCAGATAAGGGGGCGCTGGCTGGCTCTGTTGTGATAGCTCCCAAAGTTAGGAGGAGGAAAGATTGCCCTGTGCCTCAGACTCAGTAGAGTTAGAGTCTCTACTTAAACATGTGTAGTTGCATGACCTGGGACACAGGTGAAGTGAGTTAGAGCGAGCAAGGTGAGCATACCTGTGTGTTTAAAATCAGTGACCATCAGAATCTTCACACATTCATAGACTGGTACAGAATAACCTTATTTTGGAACATGTTGTGACCCTTTAGGGAAAACTGTTGGGGTGAAGAACAAGGTTTAAACAAGGACACCCTCAGAAACTCTGGACAGCATACTCTGTGTTACACTCTGTATGTTCAACTGTGATTCTCCTCAGTCCAGCCTTCATTAAATACTGTGTGTAATCTATCAAAGTCTCTGGCAGTTTTTCACTCTCACTGTTGACTGGTGTTTAACTGATAAAACTCGAAAGAATAGTTCAACATTTTGGGAACTTGATTCTTTAAATACTTGATCAAACTTAATAACACTGCCATATTGTGTAGAAACATGAAGCTAAAGCCAGCAGCCAGTTAGCTTATCTTAGCACAAAGACTGGAGGCAGAGGGAGACAGGTAGCATGTAAATGTTGGATGTATATTTAGAGTGGCAAAATAACACCTTTATGTATATTTGCATTTTTGTTACATACATTTCAATAATACTACTGTCTGTAGAAAATGAACATCATGGCATGTTAGTTGTCACAGCTTTCTGACATGACATAATAATGAAAGTATAAAAAAACCTATGTAATATGCAGTGTATTAGTGTGATTAGGAGTGTGTGTGCTTGGTGAGGTTACTGTCAGCTCTGTGTTCAGTGGTCTGTGTCAGAGTCTCTTCCTCTTCAGCAGCTGCAGTCGCTTCCTGCTGTAACAGCTCAGTGTCTCTGCAGTCTGACTGAGGGAGGTTTTTGTACGACCATAAATCACTGTGTGCACGACCATAAGCTGTTTATTTCATCGTATCTTTTACAGTAATAAACTGCTGCATCTTCAGCCTGAACTTCATTGATGGTCAAAGCAGAGTTTGCTCCGTCTCCTCTGCCAGAGAATCGAGAGGAAAACTCATCTGTGGGATTTTTTGCGTTTTTCATGACTAGCTTGGGAGATAATCCAGATTTCTGCTGATACCAGTGAACTCTATTAGTTCCATCTGACCATGTTTTAACGTTTGGGTTTGTTTCACAGGTGAGAGTGACTGTGGATCCAAGAGATGATGTTACTACAGGAGGCTGAGTCACAGTCAGCTGACTACAGGATCCTGAAAAAAAGAACAGAACATAACAATACATTAATTGACTAATTCTAACATGTAGAGACATGAATGTTATATCAAATCATTACTCTCTGGTTTCAGTGATCTAATTATGTCCCAAAATATGTTCAGATAGTCCTGACCTGTGAAACAGCAGCAGGCCAGCGTCCAGATGAGGATGGTGATGAGAGTCATGGTGCTTGTGCTTTCTGCTGTGTTGACTGACACATGTGAGTCCTGCAGTCTTCAACTCACAGGACTATAAACCTTCTCACTTCACTGGAGGATCAGCTGACCATGCAAAGTGTCTGTATGAAAATCTTCCTCAATGAGAAAGAAGAAAATGGACAGTGGATGAAGAACTGTCACTAAGTTTCTCCTTTTGATCAAAGTATTCCAAAACACTGACATTTATTGAGGCTTGCTGCGACTGATAGCATATTTATGTATTAAACTTTAGAGTTTTATGGATATCAACTGATGATTAAAAACTTTTTAAATAATTTTTTGCTACTTGTGTGTCCAGTGTTGTGTGATGGAGGGTTTTTTTTGTACTTCTCAACTACCTTCAATCACTGTGTTACCAATGTCGTGGAGGGACGAAAATCATTATGAATAAAAAATGTCACACTGATAAATAACAGATGAAGTTTGCTGAACTTTTAATGTGTGGGCAGTTTTCAGTCATTAACTGGTTTGGAGACTTCCACTGAGTTTCCTTTCTGTGTTAATGGATTGAGGAATCACAGATTATATCATTTTTGGTAATGTTTTGTACAGCTGTCAGTAGAGACACTGTTAATTATATTTTGATATATAAGTCCAACCAGAATGTAACTTTCCCAGCTTCCTCATAAAGAGACTGAATGAAGTGACAAGAATATAAGTTTCAAACTGTATATGGAAGAGCGTCTGTGAGTCTGTTTGAGTTTTATTTACATTCATTGTGGTTCTGCTTGATGACTCTTGTGTTGTGTTCACTGGACCAGTTATCCTCATCACAGTCTCTTCACCAACCCTCTGCACCTGCAGCAGGCCGTTTTCACTTCAGTCAAACTGAGGGAGGTTTTTGTACAATGACAAATCACTGTGTGAACACTCCACCACTATGTTCACCCAGACAGTAATAATCTCCAACATCTTCAGCCTTCAAGTCACTGATGGTTAAAGTGTAGTGAGAACCAGATCTACTGCCACTGAATCGAGACGGGGTTCCAGAGAAGAGGGTTGATACATAGTATATAAGAGGTTTGGGAGCCTGTCCAGGTTTCTGAAGGTACCAACTGAGATAAGCACCAATATCTGAACTCCCTGTGGCGCTGATGGTCACAGTCCCTCCAAGACTAACAGACTTGGATTTGTCAGTCTGAGTCAGAAAGTTGTTGGCAGAAGACTCTGAAATGAGAAATAAAGTGTAAACTTTGAGAATCCACACTTAAAATCAGTCAGTAATCAAAGCCATGACACATTTTCAGAATCTCTCACCCTGACTGAGAAAACCCAACATGACAAGCAGAGTTATTGTCAACATCATCCTGATGCAGTTTTCAGTGTGAGTGCATGAAAACAGTTCAGACTCTCTGTGACATGACAACTTTAAACTGTGAGGAGCAGTGATGCATTAAAGTCATGCAAAATACATCTGGGCACACCTGTCCATGTGAAACAGAGAGGGAGAGATGAGGTGGAGGAAGCAGAGGCTACATCTCCCTGTGGACTGATTAAGAACATGTAGAAACTTTTGACTCTCTGTTCCTCATCTCTCTGCTGTTTCTGTCTTTGAAAAGTCTCTCAATGGTCTTTGTGCTCATAAATAGATGCAGGCTGCCCTCTGCTGGCTGTCCAGGTTCACAACAACTTCATATTGACATGAGATTGATTTTGGATTTGATCCTCAGATCTTTTCAGGATCATTTACATCAGTTTGTTCATCCATATGCTTTAAGAAGACTCAGGGGACGTCAGGGTCAGGGTCCACTTGGATGTCCCTGCAGCAAATAAAACATCATAATGTGCCGTCTGCTTTGACCCAGGTTCCAAGGTTAGTGCAGTCTTGGGTGCTCTTTCAGTGGAGAAACTCAGTGCAGTGCCTCACAGGCTTCCGTACATGCTAAGACACTTTATCTAGTTGGTCATCTCCTCCAGTGAAGTTTAAAAAAAATGCAAAACCTTTTCTTTTCTGTCTTTAAGTTTGAACCAATCTTTTCTTTACTCCTGAGGGTTTTTATGGACTACCTGCATTTTTGAAAGGAATAATAATCAGTCAAAGCATCTTTACTTTGTCAATCAAATTCATGACTTCACCCCAAATTTGTATTCATGGAAAAATAAACAATATTATTTGCAATAATCCTCAGGTGTTGTTTATATTCTGTTATCCTAAGGACTTTGTTTTGGAGGTTTCTCTTTGTGTTCCTTGTTTCATGTTAATCATTCATGTTTAATCTGCTTCCTGTTTTATTTTGTAAATCCCCCCCCTAATGTGTGGTGTCTGGCTTTACTTCCTGTCTTTGTGTGTTTTCCCGCCTGTTTTCTGTCACACCTGTCTCGTTAGTCCTTCCCTGTTCCCAGAGTCTTCCCTTCACACCTGTTCTGTATTAGTCTTGTTTGCTCCACCCTAGTGTTCCCCTCCACACCCTTGTTGTTAGCCAATCCCCATTTCCCTCCTTCTGCCTGTGTCCTCCCACTCCACCTGTGTCTCGTCCTTGTGATACCTGTGGGTTTCAGTTTGTTCCTTGTCAGTTTGTCCTGTGGTCATCCCTGTGTTCTTGGTGTTGTTCCCTGCTCTGTTTCCTGCCTGATGTTCTGTTTGGATTTTTTTTTTTCACCTTGTTCATCGTGTTGTGTCAGTTGGTTTTCAGTTTAGTTTTAGTCCTGCTTTCATTTGGCCTTTCAGTCACCTGCTTGATCTGGATGTTTCTTTATCAGCTGCATTAAAGCTTGCATTTTGTTAAATGTCAAGCTGCCTGTCACTCTGCATTTGAGTCCTCCCTGAACTGATTTATCACATTATTCTTCTTTTTGACCAAAATATGTTTGAATACATTTAATGCCATCATGTAAATGAGAGTTCAGAAATTGGCCTTAAATTGTAAAACACAGAAGCATCAAGTTTATGTTCCTTTGAGGGTGTTTTCACATATAGTCCTTTTTAAACAAACCAAACTCAGTCCTCTTAAAGTGGACCAAAAAGTGGACCAACAGAAAAGGGACTTAGTCCTCTTTCTGTTCACACTATAAGCTATATATAATAGATATATTGGCATAGTTTTGTTCTGACTTTGACGTGGCACTGCAGTGTGGTTATAAAGCCCCTCACTTTCAGATGAACTTACAATTGAAGGAAACCCTTAGTGTTTCTGTGCTGTAGACTGTTGCTGTTTCATATATTTTACATTCCACATCTGGAGATGTGCAGTATCTTCCATGGACCAAACTACTTCTCGTCCTGCGTCCTTGCAAGTGTCACAGGCCGATGTGATGTCGTCTGTTTTTTCAAGCGTCCCAGTGCAACAGCGTGTGATCTAAAGGGCTGAATACAAAGGCAAAGAGCAAAGTAAAACTGGAGCACTTTGTGTTCACAGTGCACAGGTTAAGTGAACCTCACCACGGACTTGAAGCAAGTCAAACTCAGACAATCCCCCGAGGTGGTCTGAGTTTGGTTCGCTTCAGAGGGGCCTGAGTGCTCTTGGAGTGTTCACATATGTCCAAAAATGCTGAGTCACCGCTCTGAGTCTGCTTAGAGGGCTGAAAAGGACCAAGTGTGAAAACACCCTGAAAGAGGTCGGGCCACAACATTTTAAATGAAGATGGAAAAAATACCTTTTGCAAAGGAGATGTTAGAAATACACAGTGTTTGGTCTTTTATCTTGTAATGAAAGTAGTGAATGAAATGGTTTTACAAATTCAGCTGATACTCCTCTCTGTGGGAGTCGTCATTTAAATAAAAATGTCAGTATTGTTAATAAAACTGTAAAAACTGAGAAAAAAAAGGAAACTAAAAATAAGGAAAGATCACATGATTACATCAGGTTTACAAACACACATAAACAACAGATGTTGTTTTATGTCATCAGGCAACCTTTCTCTCAACTTATGGAAGTAATTGTGAAAAGAACATCATGTAGCGTGATTACATTTTGAAGAATCTTGTTCATTCATATATTAGTGTTAATATGGGTCAATATATAATTGTGGGACTTTTTGAATTTGAAAAATTCTGAAAAAAAAAAAAAAAAATTTCCGATACATTATTATTTTTCCTTACAAAGTATTCCTGTTACGGAGAAAAACTGTAAAGTTTTAACTTTGGGTAAATGTCAGATACTTAAACAAATCATTGTTCTTGGAAGAATATGTGTCTACTTACCTACATTGTCTATTATAATCCCCAATTAATGAAGAAAATGCACATTTTTTTGCATTAAAACCCCTAATTTCACAGAATGCAGTTAACGGTCTAGATATTTTCTCCCAAAACTCCTGAGATTCATGATAATTTTCTTGATTAAATTATACTGAGCTGAACATATTTCACAGCTACTAAGTTTCTAAGTTTTTTACTTAGAGTTTAGGGAACAATGAAATATATATTTCTTTCATAAATGTAATGGTAACTGAGTTGACAGCATGGTGTCATAGTTGACAAAAGTAACATAGCTGACTGGACATGAAAAAGTATAATGATTTATCCATCAAATAACATAATTATGAACTATATTAATTATTATTTTATGTTAGCAAACTGCATATTCCATCTCTTAGTGCATTTAATTAAGACCTTTTGGTATCATCGTGATATAAACAAATAATACAGACTCAGACTAGTTTACATGGATCACTTGCAAGTTTATTAACTTACACAGACATTGTAAACTTAAACAGTGATCCTAACCTACAAAAAAACCAACAACAAAGGTATCCTTCTTGTTCTTTTGTTAGGAGAGTCCACACTGCACAGTAAACGTTCATAGCGTTTACGGTATTTGTCAGAAGTTTTTATTTGAGCTTTAAGCTTTTTCTTGAGTTGCTGATTCTCAACGTATATTTTTTGGTACTGTCTTCCTTTCATCCTTCTTTCTTGAAGTCTCTGTCTGAAATGAAATTAACACATTATTTAAAGACTTTTTAATATTGCAATATTGCAGCTTTCACATTTAGTGTTTAAAATAATGAATTGTCACCATGTAATTTTGTATTTTAATCTAATTAGTAATCTTTCGTGAGTCATTGTTCTGTTTCAGGTACTTTCTACATAGCCTTCTAACCTTCCTGGTTGTGGAACTGGTTGCTCATCACTGTCAGGGCTCAGGGGTGGGGTAACAATAGCAGACGCCTGTTTCTTTCTGTGTCTGCTCCGTTGCTGGGCTCTTCTCCAGAACTTTCTCTTTGCACGTTTCTCTCTCTCACTCTGTTCAGATATAGGCTTATAGTATGCGCCTTGCTCTCTCATTTCTCTCCATTTCTGCCGCCCTTTTGCCAAGTATGCCTCCCTTTTTGCAGGGTCAGCATCTCGCCGTTCACGGTAACGGCGCTGCTTTTCTGCAGCAGATAATCGTGGCATTTGCCTGAAAAACAAGTTTACTTTTTATAACATTTATGGAAAACAGTCATTTTATTTACTGTACAGTTAGAATATTAAATGAACTCCTGAAAACTACAAGAACATCATGAGTGTCAACTATGTTACTCTTAGTCCTCTAAGTTACCTTTACAGGGTAACATACTTGACAGGTATCATAGTTGACATTTTTGCTGTGTTCAGGCCTAAAATCAACATGGCTGCCTATAACCAAACACCACATGGCATTTTTACAGAAAGATTCTTCTAAATATTATACATACCACTGAGTAAAATTGAAATTGAAAGTTATTTATAAAGATATTGTAGTAACACTGTTGACATGCGATAACTCCACACTTGGCTCACACACTACTTTATATTAAATAACTAAGAAAGAAGAGAAAGAACATACCTTGGAGTCTTGCCAGTCTTTCCTTCAGAAAGAAATGACATCATGTGGAGCAGGTCATGTGATTTGGAATTAACACACTGTTTTTGTAATGGGTAACTTAGTTGAAAGTGATTTCTCGGACACAGATACAATTTCTTATTTTCCATATAAGATTTGATATATTGCCAAAAAAGAAATATCTGTCATGATTATCTCAATTTAATGAAAAGAACACAATCAAAACAACTTTTGAATAAGCTCATTTTATTATTGTTTAGCTAATTAGAAGGTGGTTGTTATTAAATTCGGACGGTTATTTAGTTGATATTTTAGTGATATCCAGTCATTTTTTATTAATAAGTGATTGTTTCCATAATAAATAATTATGAAATTTGTAAAGACATGATCATGAACATAAAAAACATTAGTTTTTTTTTTACTTTTAATAAAAATGTATGTAAGATATATCCCAGGGACTCCAAAAGTCAATGGGTCAATTATATATTGACCCATATGTAGTTAGTGCTTGGTGAGGTTACTGTAAGCTCTGTGTTCAGTGGTCTGTGTCAGAGTCTCTTCCTCTTCAGCAGCTGCAGTCGCTTCCTGCTGTAACAGCTCAGTGTCTCTGCAGTCTGACTGAGGGAGGTTTTTGTATGACCATAAATCACTGTGTGTACGTCCAAGCACTACCTATGTAGTGTCCAATCTTACAGTAATAAACTGCTGCATCTTCAGTCTGAACTCCACTGATGGTCAAAGTGAAGTCAGAGCTGCTTCCACTGCCACTAAACCGAGCTGGTGTTCCTGATTCACGTGTGCTCACAAATTTTATTAGGAGCTTTGGAGGCTGTCCAGATTTCTGTTGATACCAGAACATCCAGTCTCCACTACTATCTCTGTAAACGGCTTGGCTGGTCTGACAGGTGAGAGTGACAGTGGATCCTGGAGTAGATGTCACCACTGGAGGCTGAGTCACAGTCACCTGAGCGCTGCATCCTGCAGACAAAAACAAATCATTCATTTCTCAGCACAAATCAATGAGAGAAAAGGCAGCACATCATCTTTGAAATCTTGCTGAGTCAATCAACCTGTCAAACAGCAGCAGGCCAGCGTCCAGATGAGGATGGTGATGAGAGTCATGGTGCTTGTGCTTTCTGCTGTGTTGACTGACACATGTGAGTCCTGCAGTCTTCAACTCACAGGACTATAAACCTTCTCACTTCACTGGAGGATCAGCTGACCATGCAAAGCCTCCTCTCTATGGAAATCATTTCTCTGCTCTCAACACACTCAAGGCAACGTGGGACACAAAATCAGGAGGAATACTGCTTGGATTTACACCATCTATCATCTTCATGGAAAAGAAGAAAATATTCATATTACAAGTGCACTTGAGGATTTAAGGAGAAGTTTGTGTTCACTGTGGTTGCTATGATATGTCTGTTTGTCTGCCTTGACTTTACTTACAGGGTTTAATGGAGATAAATAATATGCTTATATGCATTTCAATTTGAGTTTGTAAATCATTAACATTTAAAAGGCATCATGGGTATTTGACCATGTATTAACTGATATAAAACTGTGAAGGAAAAAGACTTTTTTTACAAACAGACTGTAATCATTTCTCTGTCAGGTGTAGAAAAGTCAAGAAAAATTCAAGAAATAATCTTTATTTATTCAATATTTTCATTCCAAGTTATAATAAAAGCTTTGTAGATGAATTAAGGTTTAATTGTTCCTCTGTAATCACTTAAAGCAAAGTGTATTTTCAGTGGATAGATGCTTGTTCACAGTGCAGGAGGTTTTTGTACGGCCACTTAATGAGTTTGTATCACTGTGGTGGACTTTTGGTGGAGGAACCAAACTCATCGTTCACTGTAAGTACCAGAGATTTATAATTTCTATAATTAAATATTAAACTAAATTTTGCAAAAGAAATGCTATAAAATAAGATATTATTATGATTATTTTATTTTTTTGATATTTTGTGTGATTTATTAAACTTGGTTGATATCACAGTTTGGCAAACATTGTGTAGAGATAAATATTCTTGTTGTATTCATGATGATTTTATGTTTAAATTCATGTGAAATAACTTGAATTTCTTTGTATTTTAGTTTCAATTGAACTTTTGCTCAACAAATTTGAGTGTACAACTTGTCTGAGGGACATTTTAATGCTTAGAAAATAATGTGTTTTATTATTTTGGGATTTTTATATTCACACAGTTGTTAAAATGAAATCTAATATGATGTTTAAACATATAATTGAGTTTATATGTACGCACAGTTAAGCTGTGGTTTGCGTTCACAGTTCGTTAGTTTAAAGTGGTGAAAAGGAAGTGAAACAGACAGATGACAAAGTCTTTAACTGTACACAGATGTTACATTTTTATCCACCACAAAGTCATCACATTAAGTTATTTACTGTCACACATTATAAAGCAGATACGAAAATATCAGACAAGGATTAGTTATTAACATTTAAATTGCATGAACACATAATTTGTGCTTCAATATCTTGTCTAAATTGTAGATATTTTTGATGAGTGAAAAGAGAAGAAGATTTCTGACTTTAAAAGCCAAAGTTACATGAAGTTTTGTAATTGAGTTTGATTAGTCAAAGCCTGATTTCCTGTCATGTCTCAGCTCCTCTCCTCTGTCTGATCACAGTATGGTGCACACAGCTGATCCACAGCAGTGTTAACCTCTGTCATGTATGATAAGTGTGTCATGTTGAGCTGTGTGTCCTACAGTGGAAGTGAATGTGCTCCTTGTGTGTCTGTGCTCTCCCCTCCAGCTGGCCCCATGGTCAGGCCCTCAGTGTCTCTGCTTCCCCCCTCCTCTGAGCAGCTCTCTGGGGGCTCGGCCACGCTGGCCTGCCTGCTGACTGGCTACTCTCCTCAGGGAGCCGTGGTGAGCTGGGAGGTGGACGGTACAGAGGTGACAGAGGGGGTCCTGAGCAGCTCAGAGGAGGAGAAGAGCGGACGCTACAGCAGCAGCAGCACCCTGAGCCTGAGCCAGGAGCGCTGGATGTTAGGAGAGCTGTACTCCTGCAAGGTCCTCCATCATGACCACAGCCAGATCCAGTCCCTCCACAGGAGCCAGTGTGAGGGCTAGAGGGACTGGCTGAAGCCCAGGACAGGAGCTGTGTGTGTGTGGGGGGGAGCAGGAGGAACACACCTGCTGCTGTGATCAATCTGAGTTTGAATGTTTGTAGAGGAAACTAAAGCTTTGTGTGACAGAGAACAACACTGCTGTAAAGTGTTGGACAACAACAACTTAGAGAGTAATGTGTGGAGCTCAGCAGCTAGATGTGAGTGTGCTTCATAACTGTCATGTTGATGATTGATGTTTTTGCTAATAAAGCTTTCACTGATAAATAACTTCATCAAGTGTTTGGTCTTTTATCTAATGAAGAGCAGAAAGATATTGAATGGTTTCATAACTTCAACTGATACTCCTCTCTGTGGGAAATGGAAAGCTGTGTGTTGATCATGTCAGTATGAATATCACTATTTAGTGTTTGTATTTGTGATGAACTCAAAGTTATATAGTGATATGAAAAAGGATACATTTTTCATCATGAACAAAACCTTAAAAATATTTGTCATTTAAATATGTGATCAAGCAACAGTAAATATGAACACAAAGCAATGTGGTGTTGAAACATTTTTCATCATGTTACAACTAAAACTAAAACAAGTGACCATATTAAACAGACCTTAGCCTCCTTTCATTGACTCTCTGTCAATGCAGGTCAGACTTTTAGGGGCTTCTGATGACTTACAAAATCATTGGGTCTTTTCTTATGAATCCTCTGTTATAACCTCATGTGGACATCGAGGCAGCTGAGGCTCAGGAGGAAGAGCGGGTAGTCGATCCCTGGTTCAATCGGGTGGTATGATGAAGTATTCTTGAGCCAAATACTGAACCCCATGTTGCGCTGTGTGAGTGTGTTAAAGCTGAGTAACAGGTGGCACCATGTACGGGTGCCTCCATCTCCAGTGTGTGAATGTGTGTGTGAATGGGTGAATGTGACATGTAGCATAGTGTTCAAGTGCTTTGACTGGTCAGAGGACTAGAGAGGTGCTATACAAGTGCAGGTCCATATACCATTTACATCACACAGTCTGACTCTGTTGAGGCCTTTAAATCCAAACTTAAAACTCATCTTTTTAACTTAACTTTTATTAAGTTGATTATTCTTTTATTAGTTCAGGCTTGTTCCTGATATCATTATCCGTGCAGCAAGTTCATCTCAGCCTTAATTATTCAGATCAGACAAATACAAGTGAGTGAATAATAACAATTTGGATGTTCACTGTGTTGAAATTTTTTGTCTTGTTCTTACTTTCTGATATTACTGTCTGTGAGAAATGTACATGTCTTTCACACTTTTTTAAAAAAGAGGATTCGGTAGAAAACTGCATAAAAATATAAAATATGACTTTATATTAGTGTCAGCTCTGTGTTCAGTGGTCTGTGTCAGAGTCTCTTCCTCTTCAGCAGCTGCAGTCGCTTCCTGCTGTAACAGCTCAGTGTCTCTGCAGTCTGACTGAGGGAGGTTTTTGTACGACCATAAATCACTGTGTGAACACAGCAGCACTGTTTATCTCATGGTAACTCTGACAGTAATAAACTGCTGCATCTTCAGTCTGAACTCCACTGATGGTCAAAGTGAAGTCAGAGCTGCTTCCACTGCCACTAAACCGAGCTGGTGTTCCTGATTCACGTGTGCTCACTGCACTTATTAGGAGCTTTGGAGGCTGTCCAGATTTCTGTTGATACCAGGCCATATATTCTATGTCAACACCAAGAACCGCAAGGCTGTAAACAGCTTGGCTGGTCTGACAGGTGAGAGTGACTTTGGATCCTGGAGTAGATGTCACCACTGGAGGCTGAGTCACAGTCACCTGAGCGCTGCATCCTGCAGACAAAAACAAATCATTCATTTCTCAGCACAAATCAATGAGAGAAAAGGCAGCACATCATCTTTGAAATCTTGCTGAGTCAATCAACCTGTCAAACAGCAGCAGGCCAGCGTCCAGATGAGGATGGTGATGAGAGTCATGGTGCTTGTGCTTTCTGCTGTGTTGACTGACACATGTGAGTCCTGCAGTCTTCAACTCACAGGACTATAAACCTTCTCACTTGACTGGAGGATCAGCTGACCATGCAAAGCCTCCTCTCTATGGAAATCATTTCTCTGCTCTCAACACACTCAAGGCAACGTGGGACACAAAATCAGGAGGAATACTGCTTGGATTTACACCATCTATCATCTTCATGGAAAAGAAGAAAATATTCATATTACAAGTGCACTTGAGGATTTAAGGAGAAGTTTGTGTTCACTGTGGTTGCTATGATATGTCTGTTTGTCTGCCTTGACTTTACTTACAGGGTTTCATGGAGATAAATAATATATTTCAAATTTGTTTCATGTGAGTTTGTAAATCATTATTATTTAAAAGGCATCATGGGTATTTGACCATGTATTAACTGATATAAAACTGTGAAGAAAAATGACTTTTTTTACAAACAGACTGTAATCATTTCTCTGTCAGGTGTAGAAAAGTCAAGAAAAATTCAAGAAATAATCTTTATTTATACAATATTTTCTATCCATATCATTAAAGAAGCTTCATAGATTCTGTAGAGTTTAATTTTCTCTCTGTAATTATACAAATCAGAGAGTATTTTCAGTGGATAGATGCTTGTTCACAGTGCAGGAGGTTTTTGTACGGCCACTTAATGAGTTTGTATCACTGTGGTGGACTTTTGGTGGAGGAACCAAACTCGTCGTTGACTGTAAGTACCAGAGATTTTATTTCATACACAATATAGCAAATACAACTTTTATCAGATATTTAATGAGACTCTAATTAAATTGAGTTTTTTTGTTGATGATTATTTGTGTTATTTCATGAAGTTGATCTCACAGTCAGAGAAGAAACTTTGCAGAAATCAGTATTAACTCAGTATTGCAAATAGCTGTATTTTAATAAACACAAAAAACGTCAGTTATTTTCTAAATGTATTTTGTTTAATTGTAAGCTTGATTTTTCTTCTCTACTTCAAAATGTTTTAAAGTAACAGTTGGTCACGACAGACCTCTAATGCTCAAAAATTAACATTTGTCATCACATTTTTCTTCATTTACGTTGAAAACATCAAATAATTAATTGAATTAAAATCTGATGTGGATTCTGTTGAACACAAACGTGTTTTTATCAGTAAATGCAGTTTATCTTTGTGTTCACGCTTCATTCATTTTCCATGGAGTGAAAAGGAAGTGAAAGAGACAGATGACAAAGGTTTCAACTGTATTCACATGAGTGTTTCAGCTCTGTCACTTTCAACAGAAGAAAATCATCACAGGGACGACTTATTCACTGTCACACATTATGAAACACATATGAAGATGTCATCAATAATCATTATCAATCAACCTTTTTAGTGTCACTTGAATCATGTGGCTGATGGTCTGATACTGAGTGATTTATGAGTGCAACAGCAGCACAAGTTATTCTCTTTGATTGGATCAAATAGAAGAAATGAGCAGGATGGGATTTTTCTTGATTACCAAGCCTTCACTCTCATTGCTTTGTCTTTTCTCCCCCCTCTCCTCCCCCTTCTCTCTGTCTCCTCCAGTGGGTGTGGTGCGGCCCACCCTGAGCGTCCTCCCCCCCTCCAGAGAGGAGCTGCAGCAGGACAGTGCCACACTGGTGTGTGTGGCCAGCGGGGGCTTCCCCTCAGCCTGGAGGCTGGGCTGGAAGGTGGGGGGCAGCAGCCGCTCCTCAGGGGTGTCACACAGCCTGGAGGTCCTGGGGAGGGACGGCCACTACAGCTGGAGCAGCACCCTCAGCCTCCCTGCAGACCAGTGGAGGAAGGCGGGCTCAGTCAGCTGTGAGGCCAGTCTGGCTGGACAGAGCCCTGTCACTCAAAGCCTGGACCCTGAGAGCTGCTCAGAGTAGAGCTTCAGCAACACTTCCTGTCTGGAAATCATGCTGCTTCTTTCATACACATCTTCATCAAGCTACACATCTCCTCTCTTCACATCTTTCTGCACTTTCACAGCTCTCTGCTCAGTCTTTTAGTCTGCATCTTGCTTTCTAATACTCATCTTCTGCATATTCTTCTTTATGTTCATTACTTTTCAACTTCAACTCAATTTTATTACTTTCACTCCAACAGAAACTATTCATTCATCAAAAATGTGGCATGAACATTAAACCATCATGAAATAAAACTCTGGATTATAATGACTCACTGTCTTTGTGTTTCTTTTATGACATATTCCTTATGAAAAATACCTTCTTGAAGATTGCTAGATCATAACTGATGTCATACTATACATAATATGGTTGTATTTTCTATAACTTTTTGACATTTAAATAGAGAACACTACATTTTAAGTATGAAATCATGTGAATTTTTGACACATTGAGTAATTGAATGAAAATCTATATTTCCTTTTGGACTGTGAGTTTAGAGGTTTGAATGTTGCTATAGAGCCACTGTTAAACATTTTTTTAATATCAGTGGCATATTCAAACAATTTTTTAACTTTCCCAGCTTCCTCATAAAGAGACTGAATGAAGTGACAAGAATATAAGTTTCAAACTGTATATGGAAGAGCGTCTGTGAGTCTGTTTGAGTTTTATTTACATTCATTGTGGTTCTGCTTGATGACTCTTGTGTTGTGTTCACTGGACCAGTTGTCCTCATCACAGTCTCTTCACCAACCCTCTGCACCTGCAGCAGGCCGTTTTCACTTCAGTCAAACTGAAGGAGGTTTTTGTACGACGACAAATCACTGTGTGAATGTTACATCACTATGAGCACCCAGACAGTAATAATCTCCAACATCTTCAGCCTTCAAGTCACTGATGGTTAAAGTGTAGTGAGAACCAGATCTACTGCCACTGAATCGAGACGGAGTTCCAGAGAAGCGAGATGATGCTCTGTATATAAGAAGTTTGGGAGCCTGTCCAGGTTTCTGAAGGTACCAACTGAGATCAGCACCAATATCTGAACTCCCTGTGGCGCTGATGGTCACAGTCCCTCCAAGACTAACAGACTTGGATTTGTCAGTCTGAGTCAGAAAGTTGTCGGCAGAAGACTCTGAAATGAGAAATAAAGTGTAAACTTTGAGAATCCGCACTTCAAATTTGTCAGTAATCAAAGCCATGATACATTTTCAGAATCTCTCACCCTGACTGAGAAAACCCAACATGACAAGCAGAGTTATTGTCAACATCATCCTGATGCAGTTTTCAGTGTGAGTGCATGAAAACAGTTCAGACTCTCTGTGACATGACAACTTTAAACTGTGAGGAGCAGTGATGCATTAAAGTCATGCAAAATACATCTGGGCACACCTGTCCATGTGAAACAGAGAGGGAGAGATGAGGTGGAGGAAGTAGAGGCTACATCTCCCTGTGGACTGATGAAGAACATGTAGAAACTTTTGACTCTCTGTTCCTCATCTCTCTGCTGTTTCTGTCTTTGAAAAGTCTCTCAAAGGTCTTTGTGCTCATAAATAGATGCAGGCTGCCCTCTGCTGGCTGTCCAGGTTCACAACAAGTTGATAATGACATAAGGTTGATTTTGTATTAGATTCCTTCACTTTCTTAATAAGCATGACGACCGTCTTTAAATCCAGACGCTTCAGCTGTGATATTGATGAAATCAGTGGGGTCAGATCATGTGAGATACAAAAGCTCTTTTGAAAGTTTGAAAGTTTTTTTTTTGGCTTTTAATTTGTACCAATCCTTTCTTTGCTATTAAATGTCCAATGTGTGTGGTTTTGTTACATCTAGTGGTGACGTTGCAGAACTGAACTGTATAGAACAGCTATGGTGGCCAACGGAAAAAAGGCACCAATGTGAATTTCCCTATCTAGAGCCAGTGGAGAACTCTATCGGGAGAACTTCCCTAAGAGAAATTTTTAGAAACTTCACAGCTAAATTGACCAGTTTAGAGCATTTTGAAATAAAAATCTTGAACCAGAGGTTCTTAAAGTTTTGTATTAGGCTGAGTGCCATTTTAGTGTGCCAGCATGTGACTGAGGGCCACATGTGAAAAATAAAACGCTGTAACATGACATTTTTATGACTTTTTTAAATGACAATTTTATGGCACAATAACACTGTATAAAAACTACAACAATTGACAGTGGTATAGCCTGCCTAACACTCACATTACATTCCAGTTTCCCACTTTTTAATACATTTGATAGTAATGAAACAGTCCCTCCAGGACTTTGTAGGCTCTTTTGGGGTTTGTTACGGCCTGAAATTCCTGATTTCATGGCAGCTTTTCAAAAAAAAAAAAAAAGTTTATTTGCAATAAAATTGTGGGGGCAAGTGTGAATTGCAAAGTAGCTGCGATGCTGCTGCTTGCAATTACCCAGGTCAGCTGTTGCTGCCGTTTAAAGCAACGCTCAAGTAGCATCTTTCTGAACTGCTCTCGTCTTGTTCTCTCTGCCTAATTAGCACGAGCTAACACACTAGCAGTGGCTTACATCCGACAACAATCTCACACTGGCACCAAAACAGCTTAATTCTGCAGTTGAACATGTTAATGACTGTTAGGTAATGTTAGCTGTATGATGCTAACTATTAGCCCTGTACCTGATTATGTTGGATGCTAACTATTAGCCCTGCAAATGATTATGTTGGATGGTGTTGCATGGTTGCTTGTCATAGCATGTGCCCCCACCCCCCACAGCCTATACTATGTTTTTACAGCTGGGGGCTCTGTCACCTAAAAAGAGGTCCTGCACCACCACGCTCAGCGACAGCTTCATCCCTCAGGCTGAACGACTGTTGAGCCTCTAAGCTCTGAACTCATCACTCTGGTCACTGTCACTTTACATTACATGTCACTTTACTTTTCTTTAAACTAAACTGTTTGCATATGTTATGCATACAGTGCCCCAGGAATGAGTCCTTACACCTGGAAATGAGTCAGCATTTTAGCACTCCCTGTTCCCTTGTCTTTATAAGTCAGTGGGGTTTTTTGAATGGGTTTTTGGTTAGGTGCCTGAAGTAAGGTCTGTGGTGAACACAAGCTGAAGAAACTTTCATGTTTTGTTCTGCGACTCGTGAACTTTGAAGCTTTGATACGTAGGTGAGGACTCTCAGTCATCCAGGTCTTGGTAATCTGAAGTGCAACTGGACTTGCTTGGGTTTCTTGAAGACGTGTGGCCTCTCATCCAGGGGGCCTCTTATCCGTTCTTATCTGTTAGAACTGAAGAAGAAGAAGCTTCTTGGATGAGAGGCGAAATGTCCTCAAGAAAATCAAGCTAGTCCAGTTGCCCACGATATAGCACTCAAGATTGAAGCTACTATGTGTCTTTAAAAAGGCAGTTGCCAACAAGTGGCTAAATGAGCCTACAGAACGTCATCACGCTGAGCCGCTCTGAATGTGACTACAGTTGCATGACCTAACATCATGCGACTGTAGAGTCATTCGTTTATAGCCTAACGTTAGCTTTTTATTTATGCCGATTACATTTAGGCTTCAGTAATCATGGATGTGGTGTTCATTTGTGAACGTAATGTTGCTGAACAAAACGTGTAGTTATCATGAGCTTATTTTTGGCAATAATCTAAAATTCAATAGAAAAATCCTATTGAATTCTTGACAAGGGAACCAGTGTGATGCTAACTTCCAAGTCGGCCTACAGAAAAACATCATCCCTGGGGTGCTCTATGTTACTCCAGCGCACTCCTGTTCCTGTGTTATATTTTATCCTTAGTTTAACCTGATACTACTTTATATTCTTGTATGTAGATTCTCTTTTTCTTTCTACATGTGTGATATTATCATTATTATTATTACTAGTAGTAGTGGTTGTTGTAGTAGTGGTAGTGGTAGTATTTTATACATACTGATTGCAGTATCAGAGGGAGTATGAGTTTTTTAATAGCAATGAATGCTCGTGCAGTTGTTGTTCACTTGACAAATAAATGACTGTGAACACTGAGGGGCAGTGAGTTGCATCTGTTTGGAATTATATATCTATATATCTATCTACATACTTCACTGGGATAAATCTATTCTATGCAGATTGCTTTGAGAAAAATATATATGGTCTGTGGCTGACTTCATGTGTGCTGGTGGCAATCTGTAAGATTATGAACAGTTTTGCACTGAACAGAGTTTCAACCCTTCAAAATCAGATTTTGTCAAAATACTTAATTCACTACCCCAATAATTTATATTACTGACAAAAAATATTATGACACATGAACCAACACAGCCTCAACTGGCCCCACTGGCAATTCAAGGAATTCTTATTCTGGACAAGAAATGTCATAATTACTTGCGGATCAAAGCATCAGGATGCGGATCAGGATGCGGTCATTTCTTGCTGAAGAAACCCTTGGACGCCCAGATCTTGGTTTGTCTTCCAAGCTGTTGGTTCGTCTGTATTTCTGCAGAGTGTATCCAACTGCTGAAGGACTGCATCTGCACTTCCTGGCTATCTGGCAGCAGCTGTACCCTTCCTGGCGGAGAATCTGTTCCTTGTTTTAGACATTTTTGTCTCTTAAGAACTATCAAATGTGCTGGCTTTATATAGACACGAAGCACGGCAACAAAAATTGTGTCTTTTAATAAAAAGCATGACCTTTATTAGTGGATCACTGGTACCAAAATGACCCAATACTCAAAATGTCTAATGTATTTTTATGGAACCAATCAATTTTAAGTTTTTAATGGCTTTTTTAGGATTTGTTTTGTAATTTGGCTGTGACTGTACTAAAAGAAATTGCACTTGAAGACCTAAGAGTGATTCTTAATGCAATATTTCACAAATGCATGGGGTGAAAACTTTTTTCCACCACTGTATATTCTCCTGAGACCAGTACTTTTGTTTGGTATGCATTTTTAATTTCTCCTAGTTGGACCTGACAAGTATACAAAAGTAATCATTGTCAACAAAATAAAGTCCTAATATTCTCAAACATGACAAAAATAAAGTCCCAATGTCCTTCAAGGAGCTGATGATAAATTTCCTGTGTCTTCAAACAAGTACTTTCTAATGAACAGTGTCTCAGGGTGTTATTGTTATTAAAAGTGGTCGAATTTGTTTTAAAATACAAACATTATTAATGATAAATAACCTAGTTTCATGTAAAGCATCAGTCTGCAGAGTCTGCAGCACAGACCGTTGTTAAATCACCTGCTGCAGTGAACGTTTACTCACCGGAGCGCTGTGATTGGTCAGCGTGTGACTCTTAAACTCCGCCCCCCAACTGCCACCGCAACTCGGCGCAGTCAGCACTCAGCCATCCAGAGGCAAGTTTTCGGGCATTTATCAAATCAAGGTTAGTAAAATAACCCCGTTACTTCAAATATCAATCCCTCACGCATCGACTCGTTTGACATTTTGCTTTCTGTGTGCGGTGTGTGTCGGTCACAGGCTCAGGAAAAGCCCGAAAATGAGTCACTTCAAGGAGCGCTTTGTGACTCTGCTGCATGAGAAGAACTTTGTGACAGATCAGTTGGCGACGCTGGAGCAAAAAACGGGAATGAAGAGAGAGTACATCGCCGTGGGTATGTTCAGAAAGAAAAATAAGGACACGGATACACTCCATTTCATGCTTGTGTGTACTTTTAAAGTGCAGGACGTGATAATGGACTTGCTTTGGGGGGGCTTAACGTCTCCTCGAAAAACTAACAGTCCTCATTTTTAAGTAGCAAACAAGCCAACTTTAGCTAGCTTAGTTTAGCTAGGTTGCTACTCAGTAACTGGCAGCCGGTTGTGGGCACACTGTTGCATGAGTACTTGTCTTTTCAGTGTGGTTTCACTTCCTGTGGCACTGATAGCTGTCTCATTTTATTACCCTTCTCATGCTCGAATACCAAAGTTCATCCTGCTCAGACCTTTATGCTACATGACAAGATTAGAGTCGCTATAAAGCCATAATTCTCCACACACACACACACACACACACACACACCCACACACACACACACACACACACACACACACCTATTTCAATATATTTCTATTGGAATGGACTGCCTCTAGTATCCACCAGCAGCTGGCCTCAGGGGTATTTTTATCACGTCCTGAAATATCCAGTGCAATGCATAGATGGAAGGGGATTCTAGGATGACTGGTTATTCAACTGCAGGCTGCTCTCAGTTAGCTTTTAGGATTTGTGTTTTGACACAGCTCTGTTGACAGTTTGCACAGTACAAGTCAATAAAGGCCAGACCGGCACCTCAGGCTATGTAGTCAACATTTGTCTGCAATGCCACATAATTACAGGAAACATGTTGGCCAGGATGACCTACATTCAAAACCACTGTGTTTACTCAAAATTGATCTGCACAAAATAATATGGATATGCCTTAAAACAACCAATTTCAAGGTCACAGCAGATGTGGACGTGTTGAAGGCGGTGTGTGTCAAATGTGTTGTTTGCAAATAGCCCTGAGGAGTTTTTCTTTGCTCAGTTTGGGTTTCCAGCCTCAAGCAAAGCACTTAATAGAGGTCACCCTAACATTTTAGCCTGACTGATTTTGGATTTTGGTGGCCAGTGTTGGTATATGAAAATTTAAAAAGGTGTCATAACAATATGTGAGCAGATACACAAAAACATTTTTGTTACGAGGCACCTTGGTAGCTCACCTGGTAAAGCATGTTCCACTAAACACACTTTACTAGATGCGCTACCTTTACCATGTAGCTCGCTTGGTAAAGCACATACTATTAGCACTCAGTCCTTAACAAAGCGAACCTGGGGTTAGATTCCAGCGGGGGCTCTTTGCTGCACGTCATTCCCCCTCTCTCCCCTGCCTGTCCTGCCTCTATTCACCTTTCACTATCTAATACAGAAAAAAAATGTTAAGGATCCTTTAAATTTTGTCTATGAATAAACAGTCTTGTAACCAAGATTTGTGGTGTGACATTGAACAGCTGAAAAAAACACCTCTGACTTGTCTCAGGTGGACAAATTATGTGATTAAAACAGGCTCTCTAACCTAGAGCTGAAGTGAGCAGTCCACTACTTGATCAGTTGATCGACAGAAATTTACCAGGCAACAATTTTGATAATCAGTGGCGAAATTTAATAAGCAAAAACAGCAACCGTTCATTCAAAATTTGCTGCTTTACGCTGCTTTAACTTATTGTAAATTGACTATCTTTGGGAGTGTTGGACAAATTGTGACATTCAAAGACGTCAGCTTGGACCCTGGTAAACCACAAATGATATTTTTATTGTCTTCTGACATTTTATAGAACAAACAATGAATCAGGAAAACAGTTGGCAGGCCAGAGGGTAATAAAAATTAGATGTTTGTTCCAAACTAGCCCAAACATATCTCTGGCATTTGTGTTCTGCAATTTCTTGGTGCTTATCAGCCGACATTTTCTGTGATACTGATGTATCTGTGATAAGCTGGTAAGTGAGGCGATTTATCAGTCTGGCTTTACCCAACATCCACCCCTCTGAAGTCTGGTTGAGACAGAAGGACCTCTCGGAATTAATAATATGATCATATGATCAGAAAATGTACGTTTAAATAGATGCGTTCAGTGTCGGATAAATGTCAGTCAAATCTGCATTTAAATACTTGCATGTGTTGTTTGTCCATACACACACACCACCAAACTGGCTTGCAAAACAAATATTGAAGATTGTATGCAAATACCACTTGACTATTTTCTACCCCCCATTTAGAAAGCAGAGCCACACAGAGCAGCCATATTACACCTTGACCTGTCCAATTTGCAGAAGTGCCTAGTTAGTGTCTTGTTAGCTTGTTAGTAAGGCAACAGCCATCATTTGATACCTCGGCCACATTGCAGGCTTGTTAGAAACGTGTACACAGATAATGAGTAGCATACAAGACATTCCTTCCAGTTGCCTCACTAAAATGTTATGTTGTAGTGTGCCTTGATCCCGGCATGTCAGTGGAACAGAGTTACAAAGCGGCGTCCCTTAAACAGTCCTCTGTTAAGCTGAGAAGCGTCTCAAGTTCATGCTGACTCTTGTGACACTCTGAAGTGGGAAGACTTATGTGCTGACTGGAGTAGAGAGGTCTCTCTGTAGTGCGTGCAGCCGAACTCACTGAATGAGCGGCCGTTGTTTGTTAGCTTCATGTTTTTAAAGCCAGCTTCAACCCCTCACCCACTGTACTCTTAACAATAGGTTTTTGTGATGATTTCATGCAAAGAGGAACTGGAGTTACAGCTGAAACACAACTCCCGCAACTCTAATGAGTAGTTTGAGTCATACATTACAGGGTTACACAACAGGGTGAGGGCCTCTGTGCCCAGTTTTCCAACTACGAGGACATGTGTTTTCATTTATGGCTGTAAACTCTGTCAGGTCACATGAATGCATTGTTCACTTTATTAGGGCAGTTCGGGAGTTGCTTACTCACAGTACAGAGCCAGATGGATTCTGCAGTCAGCCCTGTATTATTCATCATTGGCTTATTAAAAATGTCAGTTGATGATTTCCCTATTCAGAGTGTTGCTGTGCAGACTGGAGTGTCTAATGTCAGCCTTTGTCTCTAAGGGGTCTTCCATTGCAACCAGTTCTTCCAGTTTCACCTTCACTGGAGGGAGATGAGCAGACTGGGAATTGCATGGATATTTGTGTATGAGCTGGGACAAACAAATGAGATGTAAAGAGCAGGCAATGGTGAGAACAGAGTCAAAGGCTTTTAGAGCTCTGGGTGCAGTGTGACTTCATTTTGCTTGTGGCATTTATGGTAGTTAAATTTTATATCAACAGTTGAGCTTTGCATAAAGTTGAGTGATACAAGGTATTACTTGTACCTACAGCTGCTCGAGGGTTATACATCATTCCTCTTGTCCTGTTTTACCTTCAAGAGTCAGTGTGTAAGATTTAGGGAGATTTAGTGACATCTAGCGGCGAGGATTGCAAATTGCAACAAGCTTTTGTAATTGCAAACATCTCCCGATTTAGAATTCCTTCAGTTTTAATTGTTTAGGAAGTTTTTACCAGCAGCTGAATTATCCGCAGAGGTTTATTCCTCTCCAAAACAAACTGACCAGGTTATTAAAACTAGTAAAAACACAGGATAAAGCAGTTACAGATCAGTGTTTCTCCTACACTGTTTGGCATGTGACAGACAGCTCGCTTGCCCAGTGCCTGCTATATGTGTTTTAGAGCTGCCCCCTAATAGTCAAACAAATGTTCGTCGACCAGGAACGTCATAAGTCTGCAAGATGTCATTGGTCGCTGCACCTTGTCAAAATTACAGTAATTTAAAACCTATTTGAAAGGACTGATATGGGAAGAGGCCATGCTCAGCAGTCAGACAGGAGTCACGTTACAAACCAATCACAGCTGACAGATATATTTCCCTTCTGTAAATATTCAGTCTGATAAATACAGAAATACAGGCAGTTATAGAGGCAGCATGTGCACGGCCCCTAATTTCCAGGGCTGGTGCCTGCGGTTATTCCACAGGCTAGTTAATAACATGTCGGGCAGGAAATCCAAAGTGTGGGATCATTTTGAGAAGGTGAAGGACCAACCCAAGGTGATATGTAAACTCATCTTCAGTGGTCGACTATAAACATCATCTGAAGCATGTAAGTAGCTACTCGCCCATTAGCCACTTAGTACAATCATTACTGCTTTGCTGACAGTGTCATTAACAGGCGGCTCGCTCAGTGTGTGACGTGCACTTGTAGATAAAATATAGGCCTATATTAATGAAGGTTCATTAGTACTGTTTTGTATTTCTGTTCAAAACTAGGAGTGATTTGAAGAAGATCGAAAACTATTATTGAATGTTAAGAAAAATATGCATTTTGAAAGATGGTATTTTAAAAAAAAAAAAACAGGACTAACTTGGAGAAATCAATAACTAATGGAAGAAGTGAGTAGGCCAAAATGCCTGCCCAGACTGCAGTGTATTTGCTTTGAAGTCAGCATCTTGCTGCCAGCTAACCAGCAGGCTGTTAAAGCCTCTGAGGGATTAGGCAATGCAGCCAACTTGCTTTTGTTAAGAGTAAGCAGCATACAGTTCAGTTCATACAGAGCTGATTGTGCTGCAGAATTTCTTTGATGAGTTTTTGTGTAGTTCAAGACAAAACCCGGTCAGGTTAAACATCTTGCATACACAGTGCTCACTTCATTAGGTACATCTGTACAGTTCATTTAAATCCAGTTCAACAGCTCTGCCATAAATTCCACCTTTTATGAAGTCTATCGTATCCAATTTTTGTTGACACTCGGAATAGTAGAAATTCAGTTATGTTTATGTTAATTATTGAAGTCACAGTTAAAGGTAGTGCTGTACTGGAGTGTATTAGTACAGCTTTTTAGTCCTCACTATTTGCATACAAATATTAGAAACACCTCCAAATGTACTGCAACGTATCGCACTGTGTTGTCTTTGCTAAAACATACAGTTTGATTAACACCTCTGTGACAGTGTCAACAAAAACTGAACATTCACTGAGTGTGTATTTTGCTTTGTACTTGTGCAAATGAAACAAGGGCTGCAACTGTTCTTTTTATTATAGATAAATTGCTTGCGCTACAAAATAGTAATGAATGCCTTGTTTTTGTTTGTCTTTATCTGACCAATAATTCATATTTCAAGAGATGTTCAGATTACTGTCATATACGACAAAGAAAAGCTTCAAATACTCATATTTGAAAAGCTGGAACCTCAATTTTCATTGAAAAATGACTGAACAAATTAACTGATTATTAAAATTATTGCAGATTGATTGATTGACTAATTGATCTACCTGGCATTTCAGCTCTAAATTACCTTTTTTACTTAAAGCATAGCAGAAGTTTATACATGATATGTGGAAAGCTGTTTGCTTGCTAAGGCATCTCGTAAGAACGCTTTGTACGCTGCACACACACTGTAATGGTAATACAAATTTGAAGTTATTAAAAAAAGCCCACTGGCATTTGTGGAATCTGTCACATCCTCTTGGTGTGTATAGGCCCGGCTGTTTCACACGACTGTGTGAGCTTTGCAGTGTATTAAAAGTCAACCGTCCCACTGGCTGAATTTGAGTACCAGTGTTTGACTTGTGTTTCTTTGCTCCTCCTGATCCTGGTACTGTGCAATCCTGACATCCTGCTATCACACACACACTGTTGACAACAAATTTATGGTGCTTGACATTAGACATATTTGTCAAGTAACTCTCCTTCCTGTCCCGCCCTCTGCTCTCTCATCACCGCCGCCTCTCTTCTTTCTCCCCCCCTGCAGGTGTCCTGAGTTTGATCGGGCTGTACCTTCTGTTTGGATATGGAGCCTCTCTGCTCTGCAACCTGATTGGCTTTGTCTACCCAGCGTATTTCTCGTATGTATGAAGTTGAGCTTATTTCAATACCAAATGAAAATGAATGCATTTAGAACATAGGGTAATAAATGCATCTACTTACTTATTTCAATAATGTTTTTAGTCCTTATTTCTATACTTTATGGATCGTTATTTTGACACAAAATTCAGTGCCAACCAGCACACATTTTGATTTTTCTTAACCATTTAAGCAAAGGTTTGGAGACAGAGCACATTTATGTCCCGCCCCCACTGGAGGGAAAAACAATTAATCGCTCTCCGTTGACTTTGTATTGCCTGATGGTGCCTCCTTGTCATCAACTCCCACTAGCAAACACACAAAAATGTCTAAAAGCTGCTTTGTGATGGGATGCACTACCAACATGGTTAAGAATCTATAACTAACTTTTTACAAGCTGCTGAACTGAAAAACTGAGCTTTTAAGCAATAAGCTGTGAAGCATCGGCAGGAAGCTATAGGATCCCAACACTCAGTATGTCTACATGCAGCAAGCATTTTGCTAATAACAGAAAAACTGTAGAGGAGAAAGACGGACAGTATTGAGTTTGTCAGTTAGAGGTGGGCGATATGACCCTAAAATAATATCACCATATTTCAGGGTATTTTTGCAATAATGATATTCTTGACGATATGACAGATTACTAAAAAATATATATGTATTAATAATTTAAGAACATAGAACAACAAAATAAGTTGATGTAGTTTTACATGTCAACAGTTTGCCTTCAAATTTTCACTAAAATCTAAAGCAAAATGATCTCTCATTTCTTTAGTTTGTGAACAACAACAGTAACTCAGAGTGAGATTCAGATTCTGTATACAATATTAATAGTTCAACAAAATAAAATCTACCACAAATTACACATTTAAACAGCTCCCAAATACAAAAAATGCCCCGAGATCTATATATATAAATCAACAGGTGATTTCTTGTATAGCAAAATCCCTGAATGAGTTTCCTCTGAGCGGTAACTCACTAAAAGAGCCTGAGAAGTCCAGAGCTGTTCGTAAAACATACAGGACGCCACAGTTTATTCCACACTACTGAAGCTGCTCCTCTTTTTGGGACCATCGTGGAATCTGTAATAATTTTATTTTCAGCCATGCTTGTTGTTGCTGTGGAGGACGTCAATATGTCAACAAGTCAAAATATCTTGAATATCACGATATGAATTTTTCATATCATATAAAACTTATACTGGTATTATCATGAACAAGATATATAAGATGTGGCACACCCCTATAATCATAACTTCCTCTCTGTTAGACACAAGACACTGAAATCTAAAGTTTTAACTAGCTACGGGATTTTGTTAGCTTTTCAGCTCTTGTTTGCATATTGTGGCATCAGTAGTTTCCCCTTCCAGTGGGCATGGGGTGTGACGTGCTCGGCTCTGTCTCTAAGCACAATACCAGAGGTTTGTAACTGACACATACAAAGGGAATGCAGCCATTGTTAATTATTAAATCTCATTAACTACACCTGTGCTTGTCCTGCTATGGCATGTTAAAATATGTCTCTTAAGGAGGTCTGTTTTGCCTCTTAGTACTACAGCTGGAAATGGATTGAACATCTAATTTCTTTTCTGACATTGGTGCTTCTTTTTCAACCATGAGACAAAGTCATCTTTGTTTTCAACTGTAGTTTCTCATTTTCAAGTAAAAGTCAAAAGACAATGATTTGAAGAATGGGATTGAATTTTTTAAAATCTACTTAATACTCACATGCCCGTTTGTACATTGAATGATTTACTTGTCACTGCCATCATTCATCCACTCCTTACTGGCCATAAAGTGGTCTTTTCCTGCTGGTCTTATTTAGTAGACAGTTCTCTTTTTGTGTTACAACACAACAAAGTTTTGTACTTAAAATACTGTAACTGTGGAAATTCCCCTCTTGATGTGGCTAACTTCAGTTACTGTAGCATCACATTAGCTTTAGCTGAACTTCTCAATACATTTTGCACAGAAGAAGACTCTGGATTTTTCTAACTTATCACTAATATTGGAGTTTTGCTGGGAAAGATTAATTAATACCCAATATAGAACGGAGGAATGATTAAAGTGGCCACCTAGAAAAGTGTACTCAGAGTGCAGACCTCCACCAGGCTGCTGCCGGGCTGGTCACAGCTCCTGCTAACAGGCACTGTATCTGAAATATAAATACAATATAATTATTAAGATGAATGTGTTTTTAATAACAAACACAGCCAGAAATCTTGACTCAGCGTCATTCATATGTGGACCTTTAATGGAACAAATGGTAAGGCTAATTGTTTTGTAGCCAAGCTGATTTCTGGAAGACTTGTGGCCCCTACTGAGACCGCAGCCAGTGAAAAAATAAAACAGTCAAAAAGTAGGTTTTTCAACAATTATGAATTACAGCAACCACGAGAGATCCCTGAGCATACATTTGTACATGTGCACACAAAATATCAGACTGATTGGTCCTGTAGTTTGTGAGATTAGCTGCAGACAGACAGATACGAACTCATGCACACACACAGCCAAACACATGATCCCCTCTAGGCTTTTGTCTGGTGGAGATAATAACTCATTCAATGTACATATGGGCTTATTGTATTAGTACAATACTCACAGGCCCATAAATCTGAACTCGTCCATTAAGTGCAGCTTAAAGGTACCCTGTGGATTTTTTATTGTATTGTGAACAAACAGGCCTAAGGGATACACACAATGTGATGTGGTTAGTTGGATATTAACAAACATTTTGAGCACATTTCCTACTTCATAAAAACATTGGCAAGCCTTTGTTGTATTATTATTTAATTTTTTTTTGTATAAAACTGCATCTTTCTTTTGTCCTCTTTTTTTGGCACATTGTAATCTTTTCAACACATTACTGCTACAAACATTTCATACACATCATGGCCCTTCTGCTTTCAGCAGAAGTGTGCTAAATTACATTCCCATACTTTTCTTGAATGCATGCGGATACAGCACGGGACACACACAATACAGGGACCTACCCTTTCTTTGAAACCTTGCTGTACACATCTAAAAACTCTACAGGATACTTTTTAATCCACCCTTGCTTTCAGACTTAAAGTTTGTGACTTTAAATCTTTGCAGTGTGTACAGTTGATGAAAGGACCTTATCAATCTTCTCACTTAAACCTGTCCTCTTGTCTATTCAGCATCAAGGCCATCGAGAGCAATGTGAAGGAAGATGACACACAGTGGCTGACCTACTGGGTTGTTTATGGACTCTTCAGCATTGTTGAGGCCTTCTCTGACATCTTCCTCTTCTGGTTCCCCTTTTACTATGCTAGCAAGGTAGGCTGACCTTTTCATTAGTAGGTTGTTTCCTTTTTTTGTATGGATGATATTTGTTTTTCATTTTACAGCTTATTTAGTTATCTCTTCTTTTCTTTTTGTTCTGTGTTACCTTGCCAGCTGTGTCTGCTTTCACTGTCAAACCACAGACAGTCACGATGTGTTGAATCACATGAGGGTTGATGTCTTTGGGCGTCTGTACGCTGTGGTTTCCCAACAGTGCACTCTTGTGGATAATTTGAAAATTAAAATGAAGAAGACCTTCAGACATCTGCTGTAATAGCTCTTCAAAATTCTTAATAGGTTTTGAATGTCATCCTGGCCAAAACTGCAGTAAGCCCACCAAAAAGTGTTGCTTAACAGCCTAGCAACACTAGCAGGTGTGCACCAAAACAATCAATATTGTCCTCTTTTACCGCCGTCGAAAAGGAGCAGAGATATAACAGACGCACTGTCATACTTTCTAGCCAAAGACATGATGGCCATGAGCACCATGAAGAAAGACTGGTTCAAGAAATTAATTAAAATGCAAGACTGCAGGTACGAGCTCCCAGGCAGGGAATAGTCTCTCAAACTGCTCTGCCCCAGCTTTACAACGAGTGCCATGTCACTGGAAAATCATAAGGTTTCCTCAAGTGTCAGGCATTATCAGGATACTTTTCAAACTTGCAGCATTATCAGATTATATATCATGATAAATATTTATTGATCAACACGGGGAAAATTATGACAATATTTTTTGCCATATCGCCCAGCCCTATCTACTACTATATAAAACTAATGTCAGAGTGCATGGCATCAATGTTTCACACACCTACTGTGTTTAAGTGGCGAGTTTGCAATATTCCACAAGTTCTCTTACCGCTTTTAGTGTAATAAAATCATGACTAAAGAACTCTGTTGAATGCCACTATCATAAACACAAGCAAAATAGCCATCACAAATGTACCTTTCAGTCGGATCG
Organism: Cephalopholis sonnerati; assembly: GCA_019142605.1. NCBI lineage: Eukaryota > Metazoa > Chordata > Actinopteri > Perciformes > Serranidae > Cephalopholis > Cephalopholis sonnerati. Next base: position 28,705,152 of record JAGQAX010000015.1, on the reverse strand, counting down.
GCTTCTTGGACTGGCAGTTGCTGCTCACAGCTATGGGTGTGTGGCCTGTGCTACTGGGTTAGCTGCTATTGAGAGTCTGTTTTACAGAGGCACGTTTTCTGTGGTGTTACAAACTCAAAATACACTGATTTTTGCTTTACCTGTACTTTAATAGGATGGAATTGGGACATAGCAATGGCCATTAGTTGCAGACTAAGTATTTATTATTATCATTTCATGTCCTTTTTGACCTTTGAGATGAGATTGTCATATATTGGTGAAGTTGCAATCTCAGACAAAGTGACCCTATATCTGGAAGCCCTGTCTAAACCATCAAAAAGTCACCTCATTATGTATTGTTTGGGCCTAATTACCGTGATAATCTCTGCCTTCCGTCATTAAAATGGGTTGGTTTCAGTGAATGAACTTAATCCTGGAAAAATAGGATTAATAAACAATGCCTCATACTGTGCTGTGAATGATGGTAAATTAACATAGGCCTGTTATGTAACACAATACAATAGCTGGTATGTTAGAGAAATGTTAACACTTCTCATTTAATGCAGAAGGTTTAGCTAGATTTTAAAAATTGCCTCGTTAAGGTCTGCAACTTTCATTTTCAATTTGTCTGCCAAGTATTTTTTCAATAAATTGATCAATCAGTCGGCCTGTAAATGTCAGAAAATGGTGAAAAATGATACAATTTCCTAAAAACCCCAAGCTGTCATCATCAAATTACTTTTTTTTTTTTTTTTCGACTAACAACCTAAATCCCAGAGATGGTGGATTTATTATCTCATAAAATAAAGAGCCAGACATTAGTCACTGTGGACAGGAAGTTACTCAGCAGCATGATATCTAAGATCTGCCCTCTACTCTCTCCGCAGTGTTTGTTCCTGATCTGGTGCATGGCTCCTGTGACATGGAACGGTTCTGAGATCTTGTACAATCGTGTGATCCGGCCATTTTTCTTGAAACACCAGGCTGCCATGGACAGTGTGGTCAGCGACCTGAGCGCCAAGGCTAAGAACATAACTGAGACCGTAACAAAGGAGGGTGAGATAACGTCAATATACATGCAAGTACAGCCACTTAATTTATACTCTCCGCAGACAAACCTCCCCATCACCTCCCAGATAAACACTGTTAAAATGTATCCTCAAATACGGTCATCCGTTGTATCTTTGAGTCCATTTTACGTTTCTGCAAAATATAGCGTTTTTATTCCTCCGTGCCGGCCAGTATGTTTTCAGGTTGTCTATCTATCTGTCCATCCTATTCTTGTGAATGCAGTATCTCGAGTAGCCTTGAGAGAACCTCCTCAAATTTGGCACAAACCTCCTCTTGGACAATGATAATCTAATTAGATTTTGGTGGTCAAAGGTGAAAGGTCAAGGTCACTATGACCTTGTCCGTCTTATTCTTGTGAACGCGATATATAAACAACACCTCAAGGGAATTTTCAAATTTGGCACAAATGTTCACTTCGACTCAACAATGAACTGATTCGATTTTGGTGGTTGAATGTGAAAGGTCAAGGTCACTGTGACCTTGTCTTTGTTAGTCTTTGTTATTCTTGCGAACGTGAAACCTTAAAAACATATTGAGGGATTTTTTTTTTTTTTAATTTTGCACAAACGTTCACTTTGACTCAAGGATGAACTGATGAGACTTTGGTGGTCAAAGGTCAAGGTCACCGTAACCTTGCATTTGTCTCATTCTCATGAACGTGATATCCCAAGAAGGCCTTGAGGGAGTTTCTTCAAATTTGGCAGAAACATCTACTTGGCTTCAACAATGAACTAGTCAGAATTTGACGGTTAAAGGTCAAGGTCATTGTGACCTTGCCTCTGTCTCATTCTTGTGAATGAGCTATCTCAAGAAGGCCTTGAGGGAGTTTCTTCAAGAATGAACTGATTAGATTTTGTGGTTAAAGGTCACTGTGACCTCACAAAACATGTTATCGGCCTTAACTCAAGAATTCATACGCCAATTTTGACACCATTTCACACAAAAAAATTAACCGATGACCTTTTATATCTAAAAGGTCAAGGGGCAACTTCACTGTGACATCATAATATTCTCCAACAACACTTTTCTGGCCACTATCAAGGCCAGATCTCAGGAACAGAAGGGGACACATCTGGTCAGATACTGAATTGGTGACACTCATCTTCGGTGTCCATCTTGAAACTGGGCTGATTGTGTAGATCTTCTTTGCTGCCGGGCGCAAGATTTGTGAAGCATGCATGTTTTCACAGACATGGATGGAAACTGTAAGTGCAACTTGACTGATTTGCGAAGGCGTACAACCGCAAGGTTGTAATTCTAGTTTTTTTTCTCTGTTTATTCCATCAGCTGTTAACCGGGCCCTCAACCATGACAAGGACCAGTGAGAGACATGGAAAGGCTTTGTGTGTGTGTATGTGTGTATGTGTGTGTGCTTGTGTAGTTGAAAGAGTGACTGAATGTGTTTGTTGTTTTGCTTTTGTTCTGTCTTCCCCTCTTCCATGACGAATGACGTCGATCAACCCCTGCGTCATGTGGTGAACTGAAGCTTCACACTCTTGAAAACGAATAAAAGGTTGTTTGTGCATTCACATCAGTTTACTGCCATCGGCACTGCTAAGACAATCGGAGAAACTGTGACCTTTCTATGTGATCTTCTTTTCTTTGTCGTAGTGTGACAACAGTTGTAGAAAGAAATTCATTGAAAATTCGATAGTGTGCCTGCAGGTTTCAGCAGCACGAGCGGTACAGTCGATATTTTTATGTCTAATTGAGCCATTTGTGACAGAAAACTGAAGCTGACGACATTACGGTTATAAAAGCAGTTTGTCTTCAAATGTGTCCGCAAACAGCACTTTCTAATTGTTAATTAAAACTGGAACTTTTACATGTCATTAACCTGTTCTCACTCTTAAAAACCTCACTCTTGCATGTGCGAAGCAACACTGGGGCTCTTGGGAAGGTTCTTAATCTGTAACTTTATCTTGAAGACTTCTGCCTTTTAATATGTCTTAATTTATCATCTCATGAGAATGAAATAATAAAACTGGTACCTGAATGAATTGAACAAGTGTCTGCCTGTCTGGCTTTAACCTTTCAGATTTATTTCTGTTTCTTCTGGTGCCCTCTCTCCGAGCAGTGTCATTCCTCACAAAGTGGGAATTGGATTTTATTCGGTCCAAATTACAATGTTCACGCACCAGTGGTTTCGGTAATTGTTTTTTTTCTCTAGCAGTGGCAAGTCAGGGAAATTGTATTTCTGGATCCATAACCTCTGCGGATTTGGCTCTAGTTCATTTTGCAGCACCAATTTTATTTTTTTTTATTAATGAACTTTATCTGCTGTGTTTGTAATGGGTACCCAAATATTGTGTGCTGCGTCTTGGGAAACATTGAAAGTTTCAGTTACACTTTTCCAAAGTGTTATAAAATATTGCAAATTCTTTCTTTTTTTTGTACATAAAATTCAAATTTTTAGTTTCAAAATTTGCAGATGTGGGTGCAGATAATTTTTAATTTAATTCTCAGTATTTCACATTTGGTACAGCAGGAATTGCAGTGAAGATACCACAGCCATGAGCGTTTCCCTCCCATCCTTCGTATCCACTTGATCTTTTGACCTGTCACCCTCAAGTACATTTACCAGCATTCAGACAGCCTAACCACCCACACTTTAATTTGTCTTTTGCTTTGTATTCACGCTCGAGGGGCTCTGAATGGGAGGCCCTTTGTGTCTGCGCACTGGATGTAATGCATGGGAAATGGTGGATGGAGCCGGTGCGATTGGCCACACGCCGCCACGGAGAGAGGAAGGCACCCATCTGGAAATGGCTGCTGTGAAGATGTGGCTGCTCGGTGTTTGTTATGTATCCCCTCAGCCACCGGTGGCCGACAGGTTATTGATTAAACACAAATTGGACACAGAAACTAATTATTGCATTGTGTTGCAGTGTGGTTTGATCCAACGCTTTGTATTGAGTGTGGGGCGTGTAATGGCTTAGGACAGAAGAAGAAGAGAAGAGGACAAAGAATGAAAGGAGTGAATGTATGAAAACATGTTTTTTATGTACACAAACATTTTTCAGCTGTTATTAATTTTACAAGCTTCTTTTTAGCCCCACTACAGCAACATGGCTCTGAGGAAGACAATGTCAGTGTGTTTGTTGGTCCTGACTGAATATCTAACGACATCCAGGAGACACGGTCATGGTCCCAAAGGATCGGTAGATAGCGACTGTGATTATTCGCATGCTAAACATTAGCATGTTAGCATTGTTATTGTGCTGATGTTAGTATTTAGTGCAAATCACAGCTGCTATTAGCACTTAGGCGCGAACTCCCGGTTAGGATTGCTTTAGTGTTTATTGTTCAAGAGTTATTTACCAGGAGCTGAATTATCTGCAAAGGTCTCTTCCTCCCCAAAACAAACAGATCATGTGATTAAAACTGGTAAAAACACAGAAGTAGTTTCATGTTACAAAGCACTGATTTTTCTTCACTGTTCAGCTTATTCCAGACAGGCAGTTAGCCCAGTGCCTGGTAACGTCTGCTCGCCTTTTTGATTAAATAACTTTAGATCCAAATGTTCAGTGGGTCTCTACCGGGAGCTGAATTATCCACAGAGGTCCTTCCTGTTCTAAATAAATAGACCTGGTGATTTAAACCAGTAAAAACACTGAACAAAGCAGTCTCTCGTTAGAAATCTGTGCCTCTCCTACACGTTAACCCAGCACTGCAAATGTCTACTAACCTTTTTCCTCTGCTAACTTAAGATCCAGATGTTCAGGAGCTGAGTTATCCACAGAAGGTCCCCTACTTTGCAAAACAAAGGACTTGGTGATTTTAGCCGGTAAAAAGACTGAACAAAGCAGTTTCACGTTAAAAATCTGTGTTTTCTGACACGGTTTGGCTCATCATGGAGGCACTGCTAACTGCGGTGGCCTTATCTAGAGCTAGTATTCAGTTACAACATGGCAAACTCTGTGGACGAGGGCCTGCTCCCCACATGTAGATATAAACAGCTCATTCTATGGTAAGACAAATATGACAATTTTTAATTTTATACACTAAAGAAAATGTACTTTTATGTTATATTCCATTTCTGCCCAAATATCCCTTTAAGTCCTATACGCTGGACCTTTAAAGTTACACATGTTCTACTTAAGATGACACTTTTAGGCTAACTGCAACTAAGCTAATGTTAATCTAGAAAGGCAAGAAGACTTTATTCTGAAAATAGCTAGCTGTAGACTTTTAATTCTTGTTTTTAATAATAATAATTTTAGATTGAACTCCCTGGATCCCTCTCTTTTCTGGCCAAGCTAACTTTCCATCTGCATATTTCTGCATAATCTCTCCTCCTGCCTAACCCTCCATTATCTCCTGATCTTCTGCTCATTATCCCCCCCAACAGAAACAATCAATGCTACTTGCTATCACCCTGTCTGCTTGGCTGCTGCAGCTCCCCGGTTCACCGACAGAGGGGGACAAACACAAGGCTGTCCGGATGGAGAGTTGGTGAGTCATACACTGAGACCGTCACGTACAGACAAACAGCTCAAAACAAGGCCCGGTCTGACTCGGCCATGGGTCTTTATTAGCGCCCGGGCTAGGCTTCCTCACACTTATATGTGGTGCTGAAGGAAATGAATGAAATGTGATTATTCCTGCAGATATGGGCTGGGAATTGATTTGGGCGTGCTTATGCTGGGGTGGTATACTTCCTGGTTTATCCACTTTGTCATCTCTTATCATCTTCCCACCCCTTACATGTTGTTTTGCTCTGTGTGTGTGTTTACAGTACAGCCTACTGTATATAAAGCCTTTGTATACACTGCAATATTAATGTATTCATGGCTCTCTCCATGGTGCTGAAACACAATGAGGTCGCTGTCCGTGGTGCTGATCCCGAATCAGACTCCAAATACAAAGCATTCAATCACGCATTTCCGCCTTCTCTTCCAGTTTAAGGCCTGATTTGATTTATGTATACTTGTGTCAAATATGTCCATGCTATCAAAATGCTGCATGAGTAATCAAATGCCCAATCTGATCCAATCAATCTTGCAGTTCTGGCCTTTTGCTCTCACAAAATTTCACACAAGATTTCACGTCTTTAGTCGTCTTTTAATTTCTGCAGCTGTAAGCCGAATTGAAACCTGCATAAATCTGCTTTGGCCCTGGAGATATCAGGTGGCTGCTTGGCTGTGGCTGAAACATCGACAAAATCATTTGGAAAATTAAATGGGGTTCTGCTTAGGTTACATTTTTCACCGTGAATTTAATTCCATCAGTTGGGCCACTTTAATGCGATCTGTTGCTCGGGGACCATCAGTGTCTTTACATCCAGGTTTCTTTGGATATTTTGCATCGCATATGATTAGATTGTTGCTCCGCGTATGAATATTGAGATATTAAGGTGCCCTGTGCAGTGTTATTCAGTTTCATTTTAATTTAGCTGTGATCTCGTGGTCAAATTCCCCCACAAATAGACTTTTTTTAAAGAGGGTGTCTGTGTTAAATAGCTAATTTTGCTGGCATCCAACCACTAGGAAGTGTATGAAGTGAAAGAAAATCAAGTGTGGACAGAAAAGGGAGAGGGCATAGCACCTCCCACGTCCTATCTGCGAGAGGGAGAGGAAGGGAGAGGAAGAGAGATAGAGAGAGTCTGCTGTGGTGGTGTTGGAAATCGGACGACATGAGCTCTACATGAACCGTGTAAAATGCTTTAAGACGCTTTCAGCGTTTGTCTTACATCCGTCTCAACCGAGGACGAGCCTGAAGCGGAGCTGTACTTCACGACCAGGTATGGAGATGCTGTTCATCCCCACATCTTTACATGGAGGTTAGATGTTGGTATTCAGAGGCGAAGCCGCGCTCCCTCTGCCTGGCTCGTCTGCTGAGCGCACACGATCCCTGCTGTTCACGGCCAGTGCAGGATCTCAGTCTTTATTTTTTTAATTATTTATCCTGTTGATTTGAATGCATCTACATCGGCTGCTATCACGACTTTGTGTTTGATAACCTCGGTCGTGTGAATCGTATGCCCGCACAGCCATATTGGCAGTCAGCAGGAGGGAGAGGGGGCAGAGATATGAGGGTGTTGGGATTATGATATTGCTTTGAGGAGTAAAGGGAGGTAGAGGAGAGGGGGGGTGGAGGGAGGAAGAGGAGGGGAGGAGGGAGGGGTGGTGGGGTTCGCTGCGACTGCGAAATGATGGCACCGTTGCGAGATGGCGATCCTCTGGTATTTATGAATGAACCCAGCAGAGTAGGGTGGTCTGTAATGGCGTTGCGCACCAATCTGCGGACCGACGGCAAGCCCTCTCCTGCCTGCCACCCCTTCCTGACTACAGCCGAGACCGAGATGCACGTCAACATTTGACTATACACTAATAATGACGCCAGTGTGACGCATAAAGCCCGATTTCTGTGGCAAATGTCACTGTTAATCCTCCATCTGGATCTGTGTTTCTCCAATGTCTCCTCCTCCTTCTCCTCCGTGCCTGATGTTGTGGCTCTCATGATCTGGAAGAGGAGAGCCATCATGACATGCAAAAGGAGTTGTGCATCATTTAGGGCCTTCTGCATGTGTGTGTGTGTGTGTGTGTGCGTGAATATGCATGTGACTTCCTGTATGCACTGAACACTGCCAGTCATGGGTGTGTGTGGGTTGCAGGGCTTGCGAGAAAAGAGAGGAGAGGAGGGATGTATGACAGTAAATCCTGTGATTAAGCTTTAAAGTGTGTGGTTGGGGAGTAGCATAGAGAAGCAGGCTGTGTTAAAGCATGCATGTGTTGGTCGAGGATGGGGAGATAAGTGGAAGTGTGGGGGAGTGTCAGTGTCCTGCCTGCCCGCCTGTCCGTTTGTTTGTCTGTCTTGAATGGCCACAGCACGGTTGCATAAGAACACTTGTGCTGCTAAGGCAGGACAAAGAAATGACTCAATACATGGTAACAAGGAAAAACAGAAAGAGGAGATGATGCTGGTGATGATGCTGACGTCCCTGCTGATGTAGCTAGAGATGAGTTATAGATGCTGATAATTGATGATGCTGATTGGAGTGGTATTTTTATCCCTCGTTTTTTTTTTTTTAGCCAAGGCCCATTATACCACAGTACACAAAGCTGTGTGAGATAACTGACGTCCAGATGGCCAGATGTTGTTGTGAGTTCTGCTGGATTTGTCACTTATGTTTATTCATGTCTGGAAACAGGCAGCTCCACACACACACACACACACACACACACAGACACACAAGCAGCTCCAGTTTTTCTGCAATAATCATGATCAGGTCTGTTCAGAGCTGCGATCACAAATAAAAATGTGGCTTTCAGAGAAGTTTTTGTGGATTCAGAGAATGATGTACTATTGACATTATTTGGGCGCAGCTTCAGAGATGGGTATTTAGCTTGTTATTTTCTATAAAATTAATTAATTAAGAAGGCATGAATATAAAATCTTAGAGGCTATTATTGCAGTGTTACCTGTGTTTACTAAGGTCTAACTCCATTTTATTCTCCTTAAAGTGAAAATCAATCCAACACTGTTCCTTTTAACTATTTACTTTCTGACACTCATGCCACGGTCACCCTTTTCCATTACGAAAAATAATAGTTTATTTATTACATAATCAACAATCTCAAAGTTCTGTACACAAAGAAAGAACAGACTATAAAACATAAGAATAATCAAATGAAAAAAGAGCGATTTCAAGCAAATAGCAAAATAAAAAAAAATGCACATTTATTTTAAAATGCCTGACTTCCTGTTGGGTTTAAAGTGTGGTTCCAAGAGACTTTTTTGTACGTCTTGGGATGTTACATGTACCTACCAAGTTTCGTACATGTAGGTGAAAGCAGCTTCAGGGGCTGCATTATTGAAATTTTGAAAGGGGCCCTTCTGAGCCATGTTGTGACACTCCTTAACCAGAAACATATCAGATGTTTCTCACCAGTTTACAAGTGTGTGCAAAGTTTTATCAGTTTTAAGAGAAAAAAAAAAATTAATAATAATAATTCCTTCAGTTTCAGTAGGGGCTGTGCCCACCTGCGCTCAGTGCTCGGGCCCTAAAAATAAAATACAGATGTTCTGTAGGCATTTTAAAAATTTGAACGGGGTGGACGACTCCCTCAGATCACCTACTGAAGAAAATGAACATGTAACAGTCTCCATTCTTAATTTGAAGCTGTGTTTCTCCGTCTACTTTTATCTGACTCACTTATTTCTCTCGCCTCTGTCTCTCACTCACTGACTCTAGTCGCAATGCTTATGAGAATGCACAGCTTTGATTGGCTGAGTAGTATCACATGAGATTATGTATGACACATGCAATTGGGCGATGAGTTTTCTTGACTGATAAACCAGTGCCATAAAGGATAGACATTTCATGCTGGTTGAAACAGAAACGCTACATTATTCCTTAATACCCTAAAACTTCAATAAAAGCCTGTCTCAATTAAACGCCCAGTCCTTTTTACAAGCCTGGTGTTGCTTTACATTTTGACAAATAAACACCTGTCTCAATTAGACGCCTGGTCTGGCTGCCAAGCAGTTTTTTTGTTGTTTTTTTTAATAGGAGTTCTTCAGATGTATAAAACCAGGTTGTTGCCACCTCAAATTATGTGTCCATTCCTCAATTACCCAGTAAGTTATTCATATTCCTTTAGTCCGTAAGGGTCCTCAGATCAAAAGAATCAAAAGGGTTTTTCATACAAATTAATCCAAGCTGTCAGTGTTGTTTAAACAGGATAAAGTGGTGTTGTGTCAGTATGCAGGGTGCTGTAACCCCCAAGTGCCATAACTCACTCTCTCTGTGATGCTCTGTCTGTCGGAGCTAGATCAAATGAGTGATTCATAGTCGATATATTATCTGAAGCCTTATTTTTATACAAGTCATATTCATACTGGTTTATATAAACAGTTTGATTGTATTTCCTGATCTTTGCTGAGCAACAGATTTTAGTTTATAGAAGCCTGTCCCAAATATAGGCCTGTTGATTTTAGTGATGTAAGCAAATAATAGCCCGGGCTATTAATTGAAGTTTTACGGTAATTCTTAATAATTTATTGGCTTTAGGTCCAAGTCTGGGCCTAGCCCACAGTCCACCTATTAGTGACATCGGGGCAGGTTAACAAAGTGGAGACATATTGGCTTACAGTGAGGCATCAGTAGGCCAGGAGTTTAAGAAACATGACCAGGAATTGAAGGTTCCTGGCTGATTTAATGTCATAGGAAACAGTCGGAAACAGCTCTCTTTTTCTTCATTAAGTAGGTGTTTAGTTGAACGGCTGCCGTTTGTCAGTAAGTGAAAGGGTGTGAATTACACACGAGTTGTTGTACATGATAGTATGCGTTGTTATTTTAATGTACTTGGTAGGGAAAAGTTGAATAAGGTTCAGATGTGTTGCTGCCTCATGTGAGAGAAGCTGACCGTTTTTGCCCAGGCTTCATCTTGTGTTTCTGCACGTTTGTCGTTTTGTATTTTTTCTGAAACATTTCAGGTAATTTAAACATGGAAACATCTGATAATGCCACAGTAGGAACTGGTGAGCTAACTCTGATTTTTCTTAAACTACAAACCAGTCATATAATCGGGTGTATGTGTCATAACTATAATAATAATCTGAATGAGCAGCAGCCCTCTGTGACGTTAGAAAATAGTCATTACATATATTTAAAGGCTTGATTTACAATTCTTCCAATATGAAAAGCCTGAAACAAAAATGGATTCCTTTTTAAACTGAGCTTGATGAGCTGTAATAAGATCTATTATTGTGTCAAAAAGAATCAGGCCCGACCCGGCATGAACCTGCATATTTCATGTTCAGGCATGACCCTAGTTTGAACCATGGCAGCAGTTTTGGGCCTGAGCCTGATTTAAGAACTCAAATTTCCACATTCATTACAAGCTTAAGTCATTTTAAGTCAGTAACAGACATTTGTGACATGATCTATGACATGCACCCTCTTCTACCGAACGTTAAGCCCAGCCCAAAAGCTGTCACATGTCATATACATTAGATAGAGATTGTACAACATTTCTCCTCACTAATGAGAGGCAGGAGTCGGGATGGGTTGATGGCAACACAACTCATACATTATTCATGACATTACACAGATTATAAGGTCTGCATTAAAAGAAAAAAAACACTGGGAAATTGGAGCAAACTTTCAAGCACAGGGGACTTTTACGAAATTACAGCCCCAACCTGGCGGGTCAGGTCGGGCTCTGTCGGGTTCGGGCAGAGAATCAAAGCTCTATCCAAAATGCTTTTTGAAGTTATAGTTAACTGCTGTCTCCTGATGATGTTTAAGTCTGTCTGATGCTTTGACAGCACAAGTCTAGTCAAGTGCACCATCACTGTTGAGCACTCCTGAGCTATATATAACTATATACTGCATAACGTCTGCTTTAATACTGGAACAGATCAATGCTAAAGTGTTTTAGTTGTTCTGACGGCATCAGCTCATTTGAAAGGTCTATGGAGTCTTCATTATACATGGCATTAGGCAGGATTGTCTTGGTCTCGTGCATAACTAATAGAAGGCCTGGATGGCTGCTCTGGTTCATTATGCACGCCGTGACCTCTGAGTTACTGTGTTTTATTTGACATTTTGTGCAAATATCAGCCGCTATTACCTCCATCCATCTTTACGTCTGTTTCAGGGAATGAGAACTGCGAGAAAGTTGTTAATATTTTGGGGTTTAAGATTAAGAAATATAAAGGGTCAGTTTCCTAAAATCTCAGTTGCATCATGGGGGCAGACTGGAGCGGGATTCCCTTGTTGTCTCCATCTGCGTTGTTATCAGGCGTGGATCAAGTGGTATTATAAAAAAGCTGTGCCTGGTTGATCTCGACTGTAGGAACCAGTGGAGTCAATCCAAAGCGACCAACCCTGTCACCATCTGTCACTGCAGGCAGGCTTCTGCAACACACTCCAGCAGTCTGTAATTAGTGCTTCAGTCAGGTCAGAGCCTTCGAAGCTTCTAAGAATAGACTTTCTTGAAAAAATAAAAAATAGAATACATTATGCTTGACAACAGACATGATTGCTCCATTACCGCTGCTGAATTCCTTTACTTTTTCTTGTTCTAATTCGGATGTTAATATCCATGTGCCTCTGTGTTTCCCAGATTGCCAGGCCGAGGTATTAGCAGGGTCTTATGGAGAGGCCAGACGGAGAAACCCTGGGTTTCCCAGGTCAAGCTAATACTCAGTACTAATACACACTCAAAGACTAATTACATGGCCGTGTTGCACCCAGTCCTGTGTAAAACCTGCTGCATAGAGGCTGCGTGATTATGGTTTCAGGGTTTGATTACAGCTCAGGAATCAATCTGCCGGAGGGGGAAATGTCTTCCTCTTACTGAAAGTGCACATTTGCTATCTCCATTTAGAGTCATCACGGAGTCATTGCAGGTAGAGAGATGTTTTTAAATACAGACTCTAACACCTGACGCTGCTGTGTACTGCCGGCTGTTTAGCAAGCAGAAGGAAGTCGGCATCTTGTGCATGAAAAACATGCATCGGTTTTTGATCTTCCTTTCCCTCTCTGTGGGCAACAGCAAAGAGTGGTGCTAACAAGCTAAATGCTAATGATGATAAATATTTGGCTTTTGATGGGAGACAGGTCTGTGTGGTTCAGTCTGTGGATTTTTTAAACATATTTCGTAACATTTCAGTACCTTAAAGTGTTCTTGTTGCAAGACTGTTGTTTTGTTCTGCAGGTACATTTCCTTCTCACACTTTTTTTTGTGAATTTACCAGTAAGCTAAACACATTGTGTCTTTCCCTGGATAATTCCAACTAGCAAGAAATTTAACCTCATTCTTTTTACATAGTTGGCTCAAGACAAACTTTCTTCTTAAACTATGGCTGGGCAATATATCGATATTATATCGATATCGTGATATGAGACTAAATATCGTCTTAAAGTTTGGATATTGTAATATTAGTGTTGTCTTTTCCTGGTTTTAAAGGCTGCGTTACAGTCAAGTGATGTCATTTTCTGAATTTACCAGACTTTTTCTGGCTGTTCTGTTATTTGCCTTTACCCACTTTGTTGTACTATCCACATAAGTCAACCCCACAATATTATTGCAATATCAATATTAAGTTTTTTGATCAAAAAATCATGATATTTGATTTTCTGTGTAGCCCTAACTTATACTATAGATCTGGCAATGTAAAACTACGGTAAATCAGTAACATTAGGAATGACTACAACCTTAGGCTTTATTAGTATTCTCAAAAAAACAACTTACTCTGAGTGTCAGTGTGTAGGATTTAGAGAGATATATTGGCAGAATTGGAATGTAATATAATAAGTATGTTTTCTTCAGTGTTTGATCACCTGAAAATAAGAATAGTTGTGTTTTGGTTACCTCAGAATGAGCCCTTTATGTCTACATAAGGAGCGGGTTGTCGCCCAAAGTGTTTGCCATGTTCCTTCTACAGTAGCCCAAAACAAAAAAAACAAACACTCCCTCTATATAAGGCCTTTTGCGTTTTCACATCAGCCACTGTAGTTCTCAATACATGCTTGGCACATGGAAGAAATCTCAGTTGGTTTCAATCTGCAGCCTCAACCGCTAGATGCTGCTAAATCCTACACACTGGACCTTTAAAATTGAATCCTTAAGATTTTCATGAAGTCAAACTGCCATTAAATGTATTTTTTATTATCGTCATCAGTGGCAGGGTCCGCCATTTCCAAACTGGATTCAAATTCCCTGCCCATGCACACATGCAATTTGAGTTTGTGTGGTTGCACTTTTAACACTTCTTTTGTATTTCTGACAATGCCGATGCTCAGTAGAGTTTGCTATAGTATTAAAGAGCCGTGTCTTCAATGGGGCTCAATATATCAAATCGATGATAGACGATCAAATATAAATGATACAGGCCTTTATTTTGAAATTCCCATGGCTAGTCTGTGTCACCATTTCCATCCACCTCCTTCTTTAACATTCAAACAGAGCTAGCTTAGCCTAGCGCCAGGCAGACAATGGCAAGCAGCCACTGAAATGGACAATGAGGACACTTACTGATATTGTCTCATATCAATCGCAGGCCCCTGCAATGAATCGAATCGAAACTGTATCATGGCAGACTGTGTGATATCAGCAAATATTTTATTGTTGTCCAAAGAATTGATGTTATATCATATCCTGATAAAACTTGTCATTAATACCCCTAATATTAGACCACACTTGCTGTTACTATGTTAACCATGGACGCTGCTAAATCAGGGATTAAGGATTAAAAGAAGGCTTTATTGCTGTGGTGTGAACTTCAACAGGTCAGTGTTTCAAGGACTTTAAGAAAGCTGCCTTGTTTTTGACTGGATGGTGAGAAGCTTTTAGTTTAGGTAAGTATTTCATGACGCTAAGTGTTGTAGCAATTCATATTCTTACTGCTTTATTGACCTTGTAGTTTTAACATCTGCACTGTGCTTGGATTGGAGACAGTAGAAAGTTTGGTCTAAACTCATGATTGCGGAAAAGTAATAAAATATTTGGGGTTGTTTTAATGTATGAATCATCCAGGCAAAGCCTAAACTGTGCACAGCTCACCAATGAATTACAAAATAGTGCTAACGGGGAAATTCCAGGTGCCTGTTCTGAGGTTAATAGATGTATCTTCTACTGCACAACCAACTTGAGTATCATCAGACAGATAAATGTCACCCGTATTGGTTGCATGTCTGGCTGTGCTGATATTCCCATGTCACAGCGTTTGTGTCAGTGCATGCTGAGTCAAAGGGATGTGCATGGAGTATCAAAGGGCTTCATCCGGAGCTGCATGTAGTCTTATAGGGAGACTGCTGGTATCTTAAGTCCTGGGAATTGGGTCAATGCAGAGCAGGCCAGGAGCACAGAGGAGGTTAAGCTCAATGATTAGCTACTAAGCCAAGACCACAGTGCTGCAATCTCTTGTGCAGTCCAAGGCACATACTCAAGGCATGCATGGAGGTGTATGCTCAATCACAGTATAGATTGACACTAATGAGAAGCTGGCACGCCCATAGTCTTGTACACAGCCTTCAAACACCTCAAGCATACTCACAGGTATTGTCACATGCATATCCTCTCATGCATATACACACACAGATCACACTTTGCCTGACCTTAACAGTAATCATTTATTTATTTGTTATTGAATAATGTAATGCAGGTGTTTAATGCAGATGAGAGGAGTATAATAAGATGTTTCAACTGTGTATTTAAAATATCTAATTTTTTTAAAGGTCCCATTTTATAAAAAAAAAAAATCGATTTCCATGTCACTTTTTATTTTATTATAGAGCAGGTATAGGTGCTGTATAGTTACTGTGAAAGTATCAAAATGCTCAAGTCACAGAGAAATGCACACAGTCTTTATGCTGACACTGTGCCTTTAAACGAGCCATCAGGATGTCTGTGAAGTTGTGATGTCACAACTGTACAATATAAAGGGAGAAACTGCCGCTACAGTGCCATTACAGTCATTCCCTGGCTGCAATGATGATGCAGAGACACTAAGAGCACAGATGTGGAAGAGTTGGAAATGCTGACGAATCAGAGCAGACTGAGCTTTTTTAGGTGGAGGGCTTAAAGCGACAAGCACTAAAACAGAGCGTTTCAGACAAAGGCTGAATAAAGATATATTCAGACAGACAGTATGAGACAAATAATGTGTTTTTTCAATATTAAAGCATGTCAACACGTTTTAGTAGAAACACCAGACACAAGTATGAACCTGAAAATGAGCGTCATGTGGGACCTTTAAATCATTCAGAATCATTTAGAGGAAGTGGGATGAATGTTTCTGGGCTCCCATTGATTACCTGATTGATTTAGCTGGTCACTTGCACATATAGGTGTACATGTGTAATCCAGATGTATTTAGATTTTAAAGAGGGGTGTCAGTTGTACTTTCATTGATGGGTGACACACTCCTCTGAGGCACAAGACTGTTTTCAAATCTCTTGGAAGAGAGAGTCTTTAAAAAAAAAAAAGTTTTTCTGAATAAACAGGCCATATTTTAAAAAATTACATTTATCTGCCTTTTTGACAAGAATCAAAAAAGAACATTGATGCCTTCCTATGTCCATTAAATGTGAGGCTTGGGCCAGCAGCCAGTTAGCTTAGCTTAGCATAAAGACTGGAAACAGGGAAACAGCTAACCTGTCTTTGTCCAGTGGTCCCAAAACCCACCCACCAAAATTTCATTTTGATTTTAAGAACTTGTAATTTTAAAGGAGGTTATGCAAGGACTATTTTTATTTCTTGCTCAGGTGCATTTATTATAAAGAGATACAGTGAGACTTAATAGAGTATTTCCCAAAATGTTGACCTATTTCTTTAACTTCAAAGCAAGAAAACCAGCAAGAGAACCAGAGGGGCGTTATTGACATTTTCAGCGAAAGTTGGTTATATATATCAAATGAGAGCTCTTGATGAGCTCTTTCTACTATCAGAATGGTTTTTGTGAATTTTAAACCAAACCAGAGTCAAAAACTGAAAGACTTAACAGTGAACACACTGAACCGAAAAGAGCACTAACTCACTTAAAAATATCTTTATCAATAAATGTCAAAATATTGTTTATTAAGAGTATTGTCATCTACAAGTTTCAATATTAAAGGATAATGTCAATAAATAAAGTCAGGACGAAGTATGGTCATTTGTTTGTTTTGGCTGTCCTGTGGAGTTGGTCGAGTGTTTTTTACGCCCCTCTTGTTCTCACCTTTCAGAAGATGTACTGTCATTTAACCAAAGTCCAGTTCAGACCAAAGAGTCGTGAGGAGACAAGTTGAAATGTGCAGCTACTTGCAATGCACCGTTTTGCAACGTTCTAAAAACCTGCAAGTTCACACCAATGCAACTAGATGAGATGGTGTATCATCTCTATGCAACAACTCTCTGTACTTCTGCTCTGATTTGCAGCTTCTCAGGTTTTATAATGTGGCTGATAATATATACGCCACAAAAATATAAATATCCAGCACCAATTAATCAGTCAATGAGAATGTGTGTGGGGGGGGGCTTAAAAATGACTTTGCTTATATATGTTTTAGAAGAGTAGACATTAGAATGTAAAAAATCGTTTATTTGTGGGATCTAAAACTTGTAAAGAAGCAGCTCTTCAGCCAAAATAAAATCAAAATAAAATTGCAGATTGTTATTTAAAGGGGACAGTTCACCCCCCAAGAATAGATTTTTCCTTTTACCTGCCATGTTATTTATCACTCTGGATTGTTTTGGTGTGAATTGCTGAGTGTTGGAGATATTGGCTGTAGAGATGTCTGCCCATGAGATGATACTCAGCAACGGTGTCACTGCACAGAAGGAAGCGTGCATCTACTGCTAACTCACCTAGCACCACTGAGCTAGCTAACATTACAGCTCAGCTGAGGAGGACGCCATCAATCTTTACATCTCGCGCTGCCAAGAGCACAAGCCTCTCATCCAAGAGAAGAGGCACACTTCCTTCTATGCAGTGATACAGTTGGTGGGTGTAGTTCGGTAGAAAGAAAATAGTTCCTACATTAAACTGCTCACAACAAGGTCTGTGGATTATCTTGAGTAACCAGGTCATGATTTCTGGAAAGAGACATTGCTGTTGAGTTTTTCAAATGTATTTTTTTTAGCGCTTTGAGCACCACAAGCTGAGTGCCATCTAGTTCTATTATACTGGAGAGAGGGCAGACATCTCTCTATCTCTATGTCAGATATCTCCAACACTCGGCAACTCAAACCAGAACAATCTAGACTGATAAATACCCCTACAGGTAAGAGGAAGAATATGTATGTTCGATTCTAGGGTGAACTGTCCCTTTAAACTTTAACCCCTTTATGTGTACAAAAAAAGTAGCACATTAAACATTATTTTTAAACACTTGACAAAGCCCAACAACACTGTACACTCCATATTGAATAGAGAGGATCCATTATCCTGATGAATCATGAACAGATTTATAGATGTAGCTCTGATGGATATAAAAGGAATGTTTCCTTTCTTTGCATCATCTTCCTCCAATAGACACACACACACATACACACACAGACGCGCGGTGACGCAGACAGGAAAGTCTGGTTTTATCCTCCTTTTTTAGTAAAATGATGGAGAAACTTTTCCACATTCATAAATCTTAAATGAACTCCAAAAGATTTTATAACAGGCACATGTGAGCTGTTTCCTGCGGGACCTCCATCTGAGTGTTTTGTAAGCAGGTGTGAACACAGAGAAGCAGCAGCATGACTGAACGTGTGAGACTGTATCAACATTTATAAATTGAACCTCTTCAGTCTGCTCAAACCTAATGGAAAGGCCCAGGTCTATAAATTGCTCTTGCTAAAAATGCAGATTCATTCCTCTGGTAAAACACACACACACACACACACACACACACACACACACACACACACACACACACTTGAGCTGCTGTGTGCACAGGGCACGGGGAATCTTTTGCTTGACTGCACAGACGCAAACACACATCACACACACGTCCGTACACTATCTGACAGTCTGGCAGCTGAAGAAACTTTGTGCAGGTTTCCGACATCGTGATGAGTGTGTGCGTGACTCTGTGTGTGTGTGTGTGTGTGTGTGTGTGTGTGTGTGCAGCTGTGGCCGGAACATTTCAGAGAACCTCGAGCTGAAAATCTGTTGATCCTGTATAACACTCATCGCCAAATAGCCGTGTATCCGCAGCATTCCAGTATCCGCGGCTTGATTAAAACCCTTTTCTCCACAAGATACCATGGGACCACTTTGTGGGTGTCTATTTAATCACGCTCTTGATCTGTTGAATGGCATTGTGTTTGATGTTGGTTAATGCGCTTCCTTTGTGCCGCTGCGTAAGTGGCTCTCTTGAGGGAAATTATGTGCATATTTTCGCTAAAGGTGACATTTCCTTGCTCGCACTGTGAAATAAACGAGTGGAGAAGGCTGCGTTGCGTCTATTTTCTGACTGAGAGGAGAGGAGGCCTGTTTGGTCTGTGCCAAAGCTATCTGCTAATGGAATTTGGCTGCACCGCCACAGATGCATTTATAGTATACCATTAATTCATTAAGGCACTGCAGTCCTCTCGTTTCAAATAAAACAAGAGAAGAGGACAAGGAAAGGGAGAGAGACAGCTTGAGTTTGGGAGGAGTGTCATTAATCTCAGAGGCCTGGTGTCAAGGACAAATGGTGAAGGAGCGGAAGTACAGTGTGTGTGTGCGTGTGCTTTCATGTGTATGCGTGTCACAGCGAGGTTGCACCTGTGTGTGCAGTTATAGCTGCTGACAGAGGGAGGGAGGCAGCTAATTTTAGTTCAGGTGAAAGACAGGAGGGAGCGGAGGAAGGTTTTGATGAGCAGCGTCGTTGTCGTGGAGCTGAAGTCCCCATCCTCCAAAAAAAACAAAAAACAAAAAAACAAAAGGCAGCAAGCGAGGCAGGATGACAGACCGACAGTGCCTAGACAGACGAGCCCCATCGATCAAAACCACAGCGGCCTTAGTTTATTGATCAAACAGCATGGAGGCCTGGGGAGTGAGAGCGCGGGTGACGGAGGAGAAACAGACAGAAGAAGCTCAGTGAGCAGGTCAAAGAAAAACATTTTCAAGATGCATAAATTACGAGGAAAGAGATACAGAAGGACAAATAAAAGAATATGTGTAAGCATTTCCGTAGAAACAGCATGTACAAGTGTGTGGCTCCATCACTCCAGCCTGTATACTTCTGTTCTAGATTATTTACCCAGTTGTGAAATTTGTATTTTTGTGCTACTTTTCCTTGCAAGATATTATTACAACTGCAATTTATCAACACAATAAAAGCACTGCAGTCTTTGTTCACAGGATAATTCGGATAATTTATTAGAACTTGGTCTTGTTTTTGTCCTATATTGGCCATCGTTTCGTACTAAAAATACCACTGTACTCACCAAGTTGCTGAGATCTAGGAACACAGCTCCACTGCTAAAAATAAGTCAGACAGGGCAAGAAATCCCGTTTGGCCGAATTTATTTGGAAGAGCAAATCAAGGCAAAATGTGATAAAGGGCAGCTGTGGCTCACGACGTAGAGCGGGGGAAAGTTTTACTGAGCCCCGATATCTCCTGATGGCTGTGTTGGTGCGTGTGAATGCAGATGGCACCTTGTATGGTAGCATTAAGGCCTTTAAGTGTCCAGAACATGAATACAGTGCTTTACAAATGCAAGTTCATTTACCATTTAATAAACGCTTACAGTTTGCAGATGGACTTGCTGGTTCAAGTTGGTCCTAAAAGTAGAACCCTGCACAGTGTGGGATTGCTATTGACGTTTTGGATGATTCACGTTTAGCTTTACCTCAAAATAAAGAGGCCTAGATCATCTAGCTAAAGTGTTTTTACAGCTTGTCTGATTATCTGGGTTTCTTGCCCCATCTGACTTTGTTGAAGTGATGTTGCCTCATTCCCAGATCTCTTCAGTTACTCTAAACCTGCTGTAATTCATTTTTGTTCACTTAAATTACAAATCCAGCAGATCTTTACTATCATTAGCATTCCTTTGGAGTTGTGTTTGTCTTCACCTGACAAATTCAATATTCACTCTGCTTTTATCTCAGTTTTTAGTCTCTGCTTACTCATAAGGGGAATACTTGCCTCTCTAGCTGCTAAATGCTCCACTAGGTTCACCCAGTAGTTGCTATCGCTGTCTTTCTGTTGTTTGGTGCTGGGCAGGTAGTGTGCGGTGGGTTTTATCAGCCCTTTTGTGCTGTAAACAGCAGCAGTCGCCAGAAGAAAATATTGCCACTGTACATGTCTGCACAAATACATTACATTTACATATTATATTTATGTTTCTGGGGGGAGGTGTAGGAGATGATGGATGATTTGACGCCTGGGCGAGATGCCAGCCAACAAACAGCAAAAGTAGTTGTTCTTTAGTGAGTCAAGCTGTGTGTTCTAGCAGCTTTTTAACCACAAAACATGGTTGTTGTTTTTTTTGATCTTTTCCAAACCATAACCAAGTGGTTTTTGCACCCAAATCTATTGGTATATTGACCACAGCAATGTTGAGAGGTTCAAATGTAACGCATCTGTGGTGTGCAGAAACATGTAATGCCAACATTTTTTCTGGCGATTGGGTTGGAGAGCGTTTTTCTTGAGCAGAAAAGCAGTGTCAGGACACTTCATCCTAGGGCTTCATAAAAAAGCGCTCCCCGTGCTTTTTTAAATGATGTGCTCTGCATGGGTATATTTCTATGACAACAATATCTTGATGATAACATTAGCTAAAAGTGTGTCTCAAATCACATACTTCCATACACTGTGGACACTACATACTTATTGCGTGGTGCACTCATTTTAACAGGGTAGTGTTGCCTTAAATCGTGTACTGCTGTTTTGCACTTAGCGGAAGTGACGACTTTTTTTTTTAGCCGCCCCTTCTTCTTTGTCGTCTTGTTTTTAAACAGCTAATTGCAAACAGACAACAGCCACAGCTAATTGCCAACATTTGCCTAATATCTCCGCCCACACATGAACCAAATTTATGGCACAACGTTGGTGTTGACGTTGTCGATTTTGCTGTAGCTGGGAACAAGTTGGCTAGCTAGCGAATGGCATTAGCACTCACATTATTGTTCACTGTACCAAATTCATTACGGACCCAACGAACATTACAGCCAGCTTCTATTCGGCAACAGTATTGGTGCTTAGTGCAAAAAACATGTATACCTTACATCTGTGTAACGTGGCGGTGTTCACTGTAGCCAGCTCAGGCTCCATGTTGTTTCCAGCCACCATGTCAAAAGTTGAAAAGCTTGTTACAGCAGATGGTGACCGTTAAGGGCGAGAAATGTCCATCATCCCACACTTAACTTTTTGGAAAGTTCACCAGTTGTACACTACATTTTCCTGTAGTACTATGCAGTATGAACGCACTTGTGCACTCAAAATATTAAGTGTTTAGTACAGAAGTATGCGATTTTAGAGACACTGTAGGTAGCTAACGTAATGCTACATTAACAGAGGGTTGACCACACAGTCAACAACAAACTTACAAAGCAAATGGTGATAAAAACACAACACCTACCAGCAACATTCAGTGTCCACCAGCAGATCTGCTCCCACCAATGGGCCTCTCTGTCTTTGGTGGTAGACCGAACAGCATTTCGACAGATTTTTCATAGTATTCCTCAATATCTTAAAAAAAAAAAAAAAAAAAAAAAAAGCTGAGCGTATCATCACCCTGAGGAACCAGAGAGCCATTAGGCAAGATTTTCTGCTTTGCCAGACCAAAGTAAAACAGTTAACATTCTGCATGCGTCTCAGCAGAAGACACGGGCTCATCTGCAAATTAAACTGTGGTTGTGTGTTCAGCATGGATATAAAACACTCTTCCATGTCACCCAGACTTACAGCTATAGATTGACCATAAAACCCAAGAGGCACTCCCTGAATCCCCATTTATTTTGAACTCCTTGACTGATATTATCTCGAACCTGGCAATGCAATTACAGGGACCCTGCCATCAATAGTGGATTCCAGCAGTGCAAGCATGACAGAAATCCACTTATTCCATCTGGTATTGATGTCAATTTACTGTTTCATTACAGCTGGAGCTTAGAGAGCTGCACATGATCACAACTGAATGAGTATCTTATTATGGGACCTTAAAGCAAGTTTAGAACCACGGCAGATAAATAATGCAACAGATACAATGTGTAATGATGCACAGACACTCAGCAGACACACAAGCACTTACAAAGATAGCAATAGATTAGGTGTGAGGACATTGTTCAGATGCATATGTATGAGCTGCAGCAGGTAATATTGAGAGAGAGAGGATTTGTAGAGTCCATCAATGTGCAGTGTTGCTGCTGACTGCAAACCAGGTTTATTATAGCTTTGGAATTCTTTGTTTTTGTCTGCGTATTCTTTTCAATTTATATTATATCTACAACCTGACTGCATACTGTGGATTTGGTAGTTTTAGTTTAGTTTAGTTTTAATTCCCGTACTTCTAGAGGGGATGTCCTACAGGTATAACAGCATAAGTGGCACAGGGGGCCCTGTTTCCACCAAGCAGTACGGTTCAGTTAACTTCGGTACACTTTTTTTCTGTCTCCACTGTGAAAAGTTGTGGATGGTACCAATGGAACCGTTTCGTACCGTCCCCATTTTTGGTCCCCCCTCTGTTGGGGTACCTAGCACACAGATCTGGTACTAAAAGGTGGAGCTGTGAACACTGCAGTCTGTTGATTGGTCAGTAGAGGATGGTCACTCTGCTCAGGGCTGAGTTGTGTCTGGTTTTGAGGCTCATGTAACCACTGTTCATACTGTGGAGAGTTTTATTAGTAAACTGTAACTATAAAATGAAAGGATGTTTTGCTGCGTCTCACAGCAGCTGGAGTCGGAGAAAAAATAACTTCATTCACTGGGCCGACTGCCGGCGACTTTTAAGATGGAACGTTAACTTGTAATGTTACTCAATGCATGAGTTGAGGACGTGAATCCATCAACACACCTTAAATTTCATCGTGACAGCTTTGACCATTGCTTTAGTTCTTATATGACATACCTCATTTCTAAATGACTTACTGTAAACATGCTCTAATTGATTGAAAACTGCCGTTCTTTGAATGGCCACTTGAGGCTGGCTCCAGAAGAAAGTCATTACTCATAGACCTCCATGTTAAAATGCCCAACTTTAAGTTATGCATGTTTAAGGGCGGTGCGGCTTGGGTGACAAACTGTCTGTGAGGCATTGCTATGGTCTTTGAGTCAGATCCACCCCTCGATCCTCCACGGCTCCAACCTTTTGTTGAAATATGGTCACTTCTGACTCCAAATAACCAAGTTGCCAATGGCTGAAATGCCGATCTCGAGGCTTCAAAACGACAGTCCACAAACAAATGCAAGTAGGTATAACTGCAGCTGACGCAGCTACGTGACCTGTCCACCTTACCTACAAGTCGGTCCACAATCAGTCCCCTTCGCCTGTTTGCCCAAAAGTGGAAGACCCAACGAAAATGCTAAGTTAGCGATTAGCAAGCTATTAAGTACTAGGTTTAAAAATATCTGATTAAGGTGAGGGTAGTAGGAAGGGTAATATCTTGTTACTTATAAAGTGTATCACGTCTTCATGGACAGTGAATTATAAAGTGGATTATTGCTACGTTTGGCCTCATTTGTTCACTACAGTGTTGTAGCAGGCTTCAACATCGTGGTGGTGGGTTTGTCTTGTACTAGTAGTGGGCAAAGTTGGTAGAGGTGTGTGTTATGTATGCTACAAATGGGAAGTTTCTGCAGCTATACATGTCTCAACAAATGGGTGATGTCACAGTAGCTACATCCATTATTTTAAACAGTCTATGGCTCACATATTAAAACCTTTTAATTTGGTGAACTTGCTCAAACAGTTGCCTATTCACACATCCAGCAGAATATTAGAGTCGTGTCTCTGGCCAACTGGTGAATTTAAGTCCAATATTCAGGCTCATTTTAGCTCCGTTTTGATCTCCACCAACTCCTAAGAGTAATATTTGGCTCTTTAGCAGCTAAATGCTCAACTATGTTCATCAGCTAGTTGCTAACTTTGTTTGTCAGTTGTTTGGCGCTGGGCAAGTAGGGTACGGTTTGTTATCAGAGCTGCCTGTTGCTGCTGCTACAGGCTATGAGAGCCATGAGACTGAACCAGAACAGTGGTGTTGTGGACTGTAACACCAAAACACTGAGCTGAAAGACGTCTAAAGACTCTGTAGAGCTAAATGGAACCGCAGAGTCTGTGATATTTCAGCGCTCATTTGTCACTAGAAGGGATAACTTTTACATATATAGTTGTTTTATCCATTGTTAATATGAAAACATTGATTAGAGCAGCTTTAATTAGTTTAGTTTACATTTATAGCAATAGACTATCCTCAACCCATATAAGAGAGCATGACAGAACTTTACATTTAGTTGATGTTCAGTCAGATATGAACACGTTATCATACACAAATGCAGCCTAATGGAATCCAATACAGAGGCCCTGCAGTATCTATTTCTTTTGTGATGCTAATACTGTTCTGTTTTTGTGTTTGAGAGGCGCTGATTCAAGTCATTTTTAAAGCTGAGTTTTTGTTGTATTGGATTACGTTGTATTATACATGAGTTCATGTTATTGTTATTGTTTTTTCTCCCATGCTGCAAGGCCTCTCTGTCTCTTCCAGGGTTTGCTGCAGTTGCTAAAGTTGATAAATGAGGAAACGCTGGAATGTTTTTTGGGTTTGAAACTGAGAAACTGTGACTCTGCGAACAGTATTGATTAGGGAAATGCCTGCGTCAGGTGAAACACTTGGAGCCTCACCAACCTCATCCTCTCTAATTTGCACTCTGGCTCATAGTCAGACCACGAGGACAGTTTGATTGCTTACACACCCACTGGCCTGAGGGCGAGTCCCACCAACGCTCCCCTTCCTGTCCCTTCTCCATCTGTTTTGTTATCTGCTGACTGTTCATTTGCTAAATCATTTGCTAAAATTGTCCTCTTCTCCCCACTCCTCATCCGTCTCACCCTGCCTCCTCCCCATACTCCCACCCTCGACATCACAGGTGTAACACTGTCTTAAGCCTGAGGGGGGCAGAATGCCGGAGCAGAGCAACGACTATCGTGTGGTGGTGTTCGGGGCAGGGGGAGTGGGGAAGAGCTCCCTGGTCCTGCGCTTCGTGAAGGGCACCTTCAGGGACACCTACATCCCCACAGTGGAGGACACCTACCGCCAGGTGATCAGCTGCGATAAGAGCGTGTGCACCCTACAGATCACCGACACCACAGGGAGCCACCAGTTCCCGGCCATGCAGCGCCTGTCCATCTCTAAAGGCCATGCCTTCATCCTGGTCTACTCCATCACGAGCAAACAGTCCCTGGAGGAGCTCAAACCCATTTACCAACAGGTGGGGAGTGATGCTGTGTGTGTGTTTGTTGATGGCTGGGTTGCTCGTGGGTGAGTGTGTACTGTAAACTTTATGTGTATTATAAATAAATACAGAATGGAAATACAGGATAAATCTATTACATTGATGTCCTGCTAAAGGGCTAGATTCAGCAGTTTGTTTTATTTAAAGCTGGTGTAGGCAGAAATCTGGAAAGGCAAAAACAAACAGCAGAATTTGAAAATACACCCTCCCTTTTGCAGTTCTCTGCTCTCCCTTCTCTGTCCTAAGCCCCTCCCACCAGACAGCTGCGGGCATATACACGCACTTCATATAATAACAAAGTGTTTCCCATACATTTATATCAGACCACAAATTAGACAAGAATTAGCTCACTGACATTAGCCAGCCCTTTGTCCCTTCACCTCACTCCCTGCTGGACTTCTTCCCCGGGAGGAGAGCGGGCAGCAGCTCGCGAGACAGACCTTCAGGCTGCTGCTCTAGTGTCTTAAGTTAGACTAGAACAAACCCCCAAGTGCCAGTCATCACAGCAGGCTGGTGGCCAGTGGCAGCACTGGGTCCAACCTGTGTAACAGCAGCAACAGAAAGTTTACTGATCCGGCATGTCAGGGCTGTCCAGTCCCACAGAGCTTTGGTTTGTGCTGGCTGGATTTGAGTTTCTGGGGGTCTGTCTCTGGAGCTGCTGCCCTCTCCCATACCGGTGAGGTGGTCTGTAGCAATTGTGATTGAGGCTTTAGCTAAAGTTATCTAGTTAAATGTGAACTTGAAGCTGTTTTTCTTGTAGCATTATTTATGAAGTTACCTCAGAACTGGTAAGTTTTATGTATGTGTATGGTCAGTTTAGCTATTTGGGTACCCTAGAGTAGCCTACCCGTGCCACTGTCAACTGTCGCACATTCCCTAGTTCAACATTAATTGTAATTTATATGTGGTAATTATTTTTATTATTTATTTGTTCCCCATTGCTGTGCATAGTACCCTGGGCATATTTAGTGTCATTTGCACCAATAGAGTAATTAATGGATTGTAAATTTTGGGCATTGGAATCTTGAAATAGCTACGAGTCTTCGGTTAGCAGAAGGCTAAACTATTAGCAATATTTTCTTTCCAACTGCGAAAAACTGATATTGACACACACACAGGTAGGTAGGTAGATAGATAGATAGATAGATAGATAGATAGATAGATAGATAGATAGATAGATAGATAGATAGATAGATAGATAGATAGCAACTTTCTTGGCTGGATCCGCCACTGAATCAGGGTTTCACCAAAAGGACGCATATGTGCATCTGTATCTGCATTTGTAGAACAGGAAATAGGAACGTCCTACCTCTTAAATGACTTGTGATTGCTCAAAGTCTCCCTTCATGGCCTAGATTTTCTAAAGCCTGAAAACCGAGCCAAGAGGAAGAGCAAAATTCCAGACCTCAAACTACAGACCTCGACTTAAATCACTAATAAACTTTATTTTTGTTGTTAAGGTATGAAGTGCAACACAAAGGGCTTTAAATAAAATCCAATAATCGTGAGGTTTGTAATAAAATGAGGATAAATACAATGAAATGCAGTAAATTTAAGACACGATATTTGTTAACAAAAGAAAGAAAACAATTGGAGAAAGCAGGATTCCGTGTCATAGATTTATAATCCTGTGTTTGATCATCTAGGAAAATATTCTTTTGGATACCAAGGTTGGGTTTCAGATACCCACCAAATTAACATCTTTGGTAAGATTCATAATGCGCACTGACCAGCCAGAAGATAACAAGCACTGCCCTTATTTTTATCCATCTTTGTAGGTCTTGGCCATAAAAGGCAACGTTGAGGCCATCCCCATCATGCTTGTGGGCAACAAGAGCGATGAGACCCAGCGGGAGGTGGAGACCAAGGACGGGGAGGCCCAGGCCAACCAGTGGAAGTGCGCCTTCATGGAGACGTCAGCCAAGACCAACCACAATGTTACTGAGCTCTTCCAGGAGCTCCTCAACCTGGACAAGAAGAGGAACATGAGCCTCAACATCGACGGCAAGCGCTCGGGGAAGCAGTCCCGTGCCGAGAGACTGAAGGGCAAATGCAGCGTGATGTAAATCCAGGAGAGGAGGAGAGGGGAGGTGGAGGTTGAAAGAAGCAGGGGAGGGGAGGCGGGGGAGAAATCCAGAGAAAAGGAGGAAAAGAAGGAAGGCGGGAGAGAGAGGAGGGACTCACTAAACGTATCACTGAGAGCAAAACGTCTGGAAGGCAACGGGAATCTCATCATCCGCATCCTCCTCCGTTTGACTGGTGCATTCACAAACACAGTTATTTTGAAAACATACAGGATTTCAGTTTTGGAGCTTTACATCCATGTGCATTCTGCTGAAAGGAGGGATGAGGGAGGATGACGCAGAATATCGAGAGGCAAATTGAAAACAAGAAGTGTGTGTGTCACAGATTAATTACCTGTGGACGACAGCCATCGCCGGAAACAGCGTGGGTGTGGACTTTTGCATCATTAAAGTGCCACAAATTTTGGCTGAGGAGCTGATGGAGACGTTGGACTGCAATAAAAACCACAGACTGCAGCACCCCTTTGGAAAAAAAAGACTGAAGGTTTCTGATCCATTTAGTGTCCTCTCTCAGTTCTGCATCCAACCCTTCCCTCCCTGCTCAGCTCACACCCCTCGTCATCCCAGCACCCTCATCCTTTACATACGCCCCCACTATAACAAATATAGAGTAATGTATATGTACCAGAGTTGGCAACGTTACTTAAGCTCACTCATCTGGTTAGAAACACTATTTTAACAGACTGAGGTGTCCGTCATGCTAGAAAACGCAGCAGCCAAAGGTTTAAGACTGCGAGCGTGAACGACATTACAGCAGCAGAACATGCGAACCAGCTACGTCCCAGAGCCACTCCTGAGGACTCTGATGTATATAAACATGGGGTATTTAAATATATTCCATCTAGTCTACACATGCCCCGCCAAAATCAGTCACAGGAATGAGGTCTTCTCATTCTAAACACCCCCCCTTAGAGATAAAAAGACCCACTTTACCTTTATCAAGCTGCCATTATGTTAAAAAACTCATCATAAATGTCCTCATCTGAAGTGGAGAAGCATCCAGCGGCAGGGTATGCACACACGCTACTGATACGACGCAACAATCCTTTTAAGACTCTCATCTAGTGTAGAATAGCTCTGGATGAAAAGAAGCTGGACTCTCATCAAACGCAGGAAACAGAAATACAAGTCTGCCTTGTTTACGAGGACGATACACTCGGATAATCATTGCCAAGCCGGTAAGACGAAAGGGATGATTTTTGGTTCCGAAGTCAAGAATGTCAGTTTGCTTTGGCACTTTTCATGTGAAGGTTTCTCTTCTTTTGCCTTTTATTTCTTGTTTTTTTAATTTTTTGCTTTACGATGCTCTTTAAAGTCATGTAAGAGTCAAAAAAAAAGCCCTCCTTTAACAAAAAGCACACAGAGGGAATTAACTAAATAAGGCATGGATGTAAAATAGCTCCCGTGCAGATTTTTCAGTGCGACCTGAATCACTTAATTCTGTTTCCTCCTCGGTTGGTTTGGTCGCATTACCTCTCATATGCTCGTGCAGGCATTGGTAAACAGGAAACAGAATGGGTCACACACATACACACACAGCATGTGCACAAATGCATTCATGCAAGTTAGAAAAAGAAATCTGAGTAACACCGTTGACTGATTACATGAAGACAAACAGGGCTCACTCAGCCTCAATGCCCTCACATTGCACTTTATATCATAAACACACACCCACGTGCACACACACAGATGTAATTTGTCATGTTTTTGCTTAAGTTATGTATTAATAATCTCCGCTTAATATCCTCCTGGAGCAATAGCTCTACTGTATGTCCAATGTACATGTATACACCCTTTTTTCCACGCAGGAGCTCTGAATATTGTACACAGTGTACACAGGACAGCCAAAAGCACAATACTTTTTTACCAACATATCTATTTGTACATTTTTTTGTTTATTTTTTGTATGTTTTTCTTCCTTTTTTGTCTCCTTTGTGCGATTCTCATCATTAACATTTATTCACCAGTCCTGAACGTGGAGGAACAATCGCGCCATGATCACCGGTAGCTTCTCCGTGTCGTTGTAAAGCGTTTTATTTGTCCCGTACATGGCACAATGAGGTTGTGGTTCTGCTGAACAACAGGGTAATCGTGATGTGGCAGGTTAGCTGTGGAGTGCGTAAAAATGGGACTTAACCCCACAGGATTGCAGGTCATATAGGACGCAGAGGAGGGTCAGATTATTTGTGTACTTTTCTCCATCTCTCAGGCGGTTTTAACAACAATTTGGGTGGAGGATAATCTGCTCCTGTACTGTTAAACCCAAAGAACACAGATGATGCCCCTTTTAACTGTGTGTCCATCTCTCTGGAAAAAAAAAAAAAAAAGAAAAGCACAGCAACTGTTTCCGTCTGTCTCCTTCTCTGTCTTTATGTGTGCAGCAGAATCAACAACTGGGCACTTTAGGGTGACATTTTACTTGAAGACTTGCTTATTAATCAGCGATGCCTCATTTATAAGCACCATGTAAAATGTCCCTCCTGCATTACTCACGCCCACAGACCCACGTGAAAACTATTTCAAACGTGTAGTTACTGTAAATAGAGCATACGGTAGTTGAATGAAATGTTTATAAGAGCTTCAAGTAAGATGTTACCCATGTAAAGAAAAACTGTACCCACTGTCTTTCTGGGAATAAGTCCTTTGTAACCAGGAAATGTTGTTACAGTAGGAGGTTCGATGTTGCTATGTACTGTAATATACAGCTTAATAATGATGCTCATGATATATTGTATTTGACACATCCACTCTTCAGATCTATCAATCAGATAATACTAGCAAAATGTGAATATGTAACTAAAGGTTCAACTCCATGGCTTTTTTTCAAATTTTATTTTGAAAGCTGAATGAATCCGTTGTTATCGATGTGTTGTACTTTGCACTAATGTGAGGTCCTGTTAAACTCAAAAGTTTGCATTGTAAAATGTACCCTTTACCCGTTAGATGCCAGGGATGCTCACTAGTACTCTTTCTTCTTCTACTTCTTCTTCTTCTTCTACTTCTTCTTCTTCTTTTTTTCATCATTTAAAGAAACAAGTTGTATTTGAATTTGTTTGTCTTGGTTTGTTTTAGATGCCAGAAGGATGGAGTGATTTATGTCATTTGTGTCCATTCAAAGGCATGGGTGGATTATTGAATAGACCTACAGGGCACAGGCTTCCAGGCCCCAAGTGTCAGGGCCCCCCCTGGCTTTCATCTGCAAAATGCGATTTAAATTATCAAATATCCATTAACCATTAAGAGACTCAAAATGACCACAAAGAGATGCAAAACAGCTGGAAGCTACAAAAATGGGCAAAACAACCCCAAAGAGACACAAATGATTACAAAGAGAGGCAAAGCAATTGCAAAGAGCTTCAAATGACTACAAAGAGACACAAAATGACCACAAAGAGACAAAAAGCAACTACAACTGAAACTTAAAATGACTGAACAGAGAGGCAAATAAACTATTGAGAAACTCAGAATGAACACAAAGAGAGACGAAGCGACTGCGGAGAGATGATGAACAGCTGCAAACTAAAAAGGGGGGGGGACGCAATGACAAAAAGACACACATAACTACAAAGAGACACAAAGCAACTACAATGATATTCAAATGACTACAAAGAGACACGGAATGACCACAAATAGACACAAAATGAACACAAGGGCATGAAAAGCAACTACGAAGAGACTTAAACTGACTACAAAGAGACAAAAGCGACTACAAAGAGACAAAAGCGACTACAAAGAGACTTAAATTGACTACAAAGACGCAAAATTCAACTACAAAGAGACTTAAATTTGCTACAAACGGGCAAAAGGCAACTACAGAGAGACTCACACTGACTACAAAGAGACACAAAATGAACACAAGGTCATGAAAAACAAACATGAAGACACTTAAACTGACTATAAAGAGGCAAAAGGTAACTACAAAGAGACTCAAATTGACTACAAAGAGACAAAAAGCAACTACAGAGAGACACAAAGCAACTACTACTAAAACCAAAATGACCACAAAGAGACACAAAATGGCTACAAAAAAAGATACAAAACAGCTGCAAACTTCAAAAAGGGGCAAAACATCCACAAAAACACACAAATTACTTCAAAGAGATGCAAAGCAACTACAAAGAGACTCAAAATGACTACAAAGAGGAGCAAAACAACCACAGACAAAAAACACTACACACAGACCCTAGACTACAGAGACATGTATAATGACTAGAAAACACACAAAACAACAACACAAATAGACCAAACAATTCTCTGTCTTGCTCCTGTGTAGGAGAGGTGGTGGGGCCTTCTTCATGCCTGTGCCCAGGGGCCCGTTGTCTGATAATCCGCCCATGTCAAAAGGTTAAAATATTTAAAAAAGCTAGAAAAACAAAAGCTGGAAATTATCTGTATTCCTATCAGACAGCTCTGGTCTGATGTGATGTGTAGCTACTGGCAGCAGTGGTGCACACGCTGCATAAATATGAGCTTATGACACGTCTGGTTGCTTCACGCAAACGCCAGCTTGCGAGCGCATGTTTGTGCAATCTGTTGTTCTGCTGACGTCTACAGGAGACTGTCGTTGCTCATGTTCCTGTGTGGAATATGATACAGCAGGGAGGGAAAAACAATGAGACAGCGTGCGAGAGCAGTATGGACAACAAGCTGGAGCGAGAGGCCGTGCTATTAATAGAAATAGTGTGAAAATACCGAGTGCGACTGCACTAACTAACTAGCCTGTACAGGATTCAAATGCGCTTGCATGTGAGGAGGCGTGCATGGGAAGTGTGTGAGCGTCCACTGAGTTTCTTGGGCTATGTGAGTTAAATGCTGGCATGAATCAGGACAGACACCTCTGCCCCCGTCCTCCCATGGCTTGTCTCATCTCATTTATCAATTAAGCATATTCACTGCTACTGTCAGTGTGTGTGTGTGTGTGCGCGCGTGCATGTGTGACCATGAGTGCATCCATGTATGTGCGCAATCAGCCACATCCCTTCACTCTGGCCTGCATGAGTGTGTATGTGCGCATGTTTGTGTGCTGCTGCTGTTGCCATCTTATCAAATGTCTGTCAGATATTTGAAGCTTTCCTGTGGAGAATGCCTACACATTTCTGCATGAGTCATCCCACACTGCTCAAACACACCCCTACACACACACACACACACACATACACAAGCATATAAAAAGGCATGGAGGCAAAATAGACAGACTGCATGCCCTCAGCTGCACACACACACTCAAACACGCATACTACACTCACACAGGCCTTGTCAGTGAAACCTCATTCTCTCACTGGCTGTGTTTTCCTGCTCTGCGCTGTTGTACAGGCACCACCGTCAGCACTACTTCTCCATAAATCATCTGTCTGCCCCTTGAAAATCTCGACTTCTTTCACATTCATCCCTCCAGGTTTTTTCTTTGTGTGTGTGTGTGTGTGTGTGTGTGTGTGTGTGTGTGTGTGTGTGTGTGTGTGTGTGTGTGTGTGTGTTTGTGAGTCGGTTGCACTTGAACAGACGGAAGGCCGACCCTGCTCACATCTGATTGTAGATAGCTGTAAATAGTGTTCAAAGGACTTAATATTTCAGAGATGAAAGAGGAGAGTGTGCAGAGGAAAGGATGCTGCGGTGGGAAGGTGCCGTCACTTGCATTTCCTTCTTATAGTCGAAGCGTCCGATTCAAAATAACAACAAGGAAAAACTGAGAGTTTCTTCAGAGGAGAGCTGCTTGGTGACTTTATGTGAGCTCCAGCAGCTGTCATGAAGTCATTACAACTTTGGTGTTTTTCCAAAGTGTGCTATATGAGTATAAGTATGCCAACTGACTTTAAATGGGGGGAAGTACGGAAGCCCAAAGTGAGCGATATTAGATTAATTAAATAAGATGTAAAATTAATAATCATATGACTAAATACTGAGAAAATATATAATTTAACTCAGAAATTCTGAAATAATCAAATGTTCAAATCCAGCTTTTATTATGATTTTACATACTGTTTCTTTTCACAGAGTTCAGTTCCAATTTTTATTTTATTTTTCAAATGCCGCTTTTCATTACAAAGTTGTTGTCCATGAATCGAGACAAATGGGGCACAGCCAGTTTTGTGATTGGCCATCTGCTCAATCAGACCAAAGCCGCAGCCAATCACATAATAGAAACTTCCTTGTTTGTTTTGGTAACACATTCTCACTCAGACCTCGTCACATATCGACATTTGGTCATGGACTTTCCACGTCCACATACGACCTGCAAGGTACCCTGAGTGCGTTGGTTGTTGATGTTCTGGGACGCAGTGTCAAGTGTCATTGTCTTTTTTCAAAATACACTTACGTTTTCACAGGAAATTTACCGTTTGCAGACAGTCTCTTTCAAAATAAAAGCACTACATCCTTCCTTCAACAAAACCATGTGGTTGGGTTTAGGAAAAAAGAACAGGGTTTGGCTTTAGAATCTTACGGGATGCAAACACCATTCTCTCGGGTTCTCCCACCCGCCCCAGTCAAACTTTTGCCGCCTTAACATACATCCTTGTCCCACTCTATTTCTCGTTAATGCCGCCGGGCGCTGTTAAACTATAAGAGCCTTTGGCCACATACCATGCTGATGTTATGGATTGCTTTTTTCATCCGTGTCTGATGCCGCAAGTCACTGTCCAAGCAAAGATTTCGATGACTTCAGAGTAAGACTTGGTTGGTTCGTGGCACCGAGCTTGGGTAATTTTAGCGACACAACGCAGCATTCTCCAGCGACGTTATTGCCAAATAACTATTGGGTGGTTCTCATCGACTCATCTGTGCTTTTCCAGCAGCTTTTGTGCAACCAACCGCGGGTGTTGGAAGCCAAATTATGATCGTTAAAGGACGCTTTTTTTTCGTTAGTTTCTGACACTGCAAGTCACTGCCCAAGCGCCAGATTTTGATGACTTCTGAGTGAGACTGGGCTCGTTTTGAGGAAAAGTGGCATTATAAAATATACAGTAACTGGAAAAATGGCATTGTGAAATAGAAGCAGACTTCAGAAAAAGGACATTTGTAAATAAAAATTGCTGGAATTGAATTAAAAATATCTACGATAAAAATAAGTGTATTGTGAAAAGATGCAAGCAAACGTAAGATTTTACAGTGATAAGCTGAGTTTTAAAATTTTTTTTTTTTTTTCACAGTTTTATAGTTTAATTATATATTTTCACCTCATGTAAGTCATGTGATTATTTATTTCATATGGTCATATTAATTTATTTAATATCAAACACTTTGGGGTCTCCGTAGGAATCTATATTGGCAGTACTTGTCCCAAATTTTAATGAGGACCAGGCGAAGTTCACCTCACCTTGTTCAAGGTACCTTGGAACTTCCTGGTCGTGTTGCTTCGGAGCATGTTGTTGTACAGCAGAGGAAGTGTGGTTCACATGTGTTCTTCCATAGCAGGATGAGAAACGTGACCCTGTGACGCTAAAACGAAGGGCAGTCAGTAAAATCTAAACACACAGGAAAGGTTGTGGTTTTCCAGTCTAACTACAGTTTGTTCCATGAAGTCATTCCTATACCAACAAGGGCAGGTCACGGTCCTGTTGAGTCGAGCTGAGAGGCGGAGGATCTGAGGGAAATCAGTGTCGGAGGATGAAAACTGACCCCGTTAACCTCTCTGGCTCACCCCTTTACATCTCGTCTGATCGCCTCAGATCCTCACAAGCTGTTTTCTGCGGACAGGGGGCGTAAAGCGGGGCATATAGACTTTGTGGGTTATGTAGTTTGGTACTATCCTGTCGCTCTGGCCCTTCATTCCTGCATGGTCCCTTTTGGTGTTCCAGCCAGCATGAGAACAAGGACACAAACTGTGAATCATCTTTGTATTTTTTAAATAAATTCCTCAG
Organism: Cephalopholis sonnerati; assembly: GCA_019142605.1. Taxonomy (NCBI): domain Eukaryota; kingdom Metazoa; phylum Chordata; class Actinopteri; order Perciformes; family Serranidae; genus Cephalopholis; species Cephalopholis sonnerati. The sequence continues at coordinate 28,669,297 of JAGQAX010000015.1, read as the reverse complement.
CAGCATTTACGGCTTCGGTTTTGCAAATGTTTTATTTCTTTTAAGCACTTACTGTTTTTTGTAAATTATTCTATTGGTTTATGTCTTTTTTTTCTGTTGGGACTTTTTTTTATTTAACTAATTATGATGTATAGATATTTATTCTAGCAATAGTCTTCCTATTAAGATATACTGTGCTGATGCATCCTCTGAATAACTGAAAATAACATATATATAGATGATAATAATAATCAAATCTGCAAAATGATTTTCCTAATAAAAATGTGAACTGAGGAGCGTTTCTTGTCTCGCTGATTTCTCTCCTCTTGGCGTGTGATGGCGCAACCTCACCTCACTCATGGTTCCCAGAGGATGAATCCTCGTGACTGATGTGTCCCACTGACGTTTCTTCTAATGCGCCATTTGCTTGAGTCAAAAGTCACAACAACTATTGAATGGATTGAATTTTGGTAGAGACACTCTTGCAATTTTTTTGGTCACCCCTGACCTTTAGTATATCACCGCTATCTGGTCAACATTTTAATTTCTTCAATAATTTTGTTTTACAAAATACCTAGATAAGTGTTATTGGCCTCAGCTTTATACTTTGTATTCATTGCTGATTAGCAAGTGTTAGCGTGTATCAGCGGTGGTGGAAGTATTCCAATCCCTCACTTAAGTAAAAGTAACACAGCCTATTACAATTTTAAACAACTCCAATACAAGTGAATATCCTACACAGTACAACTATACAACAGCAGTTTATTATTAGCAAACTGTAGGCTACTTCAAGTATAAAAACTAATGTATTTATTGTGCAAAAAATACCACCTGTGAGTGTTATACTATGTGGGATTATTATTTATAATACATCACTGTTTTAATAGCATTTTACCAATTTTGACTATTTCATATATTGTTGAGTAATTTAATCTATAACAAGGTGTCATATTTTATAAGCACATCTTATGTTGTATGTGTTAAATCTTTACCTGCTAAGTAAGTAAACTAAAGCTCTAAAGTATGCACAGTTAGTGCAGTAAAAACTGCAGTATTTCAACCTTTAAACTGTGGTGAAACAGACTATAACTATAATTCAGTAAGTATAACTCTATAATATAATTTTCTAACTATAATCTATAACCATATTTTATGACTACAACTATTTAATTATATAACTTTAACTGTAATTGATTCTATAACTGTAATTCATAACTGGACCTACAACTATGGTGTGAAACCTATGGCTATAATTGTATTTTTGTCACATTTCTGTATCTTTGTTGTCATTTGCTATAGCTGTATTTATAACTATAATTCTATAACCACAACATTTTAACTCTGTAAGTCTATTTTTATAACTATGACTATAACTCCATAGGTAAAATTCTATAACTATAATTCCATAATTAGATGTATGACTATCATTCTATATCTATAACTATGATTACATAACTATAATTTTATAATCACAACTGTAATACCAAAACTATAAATCTAAAATTGGACACATAACTATAATTCTATATCTATAGCTATGATTATATATCTATAATTCCATAACTATAAATCTATAACTATTATGCAATAGCTATAAGTATAATTGTATAACTTCAATTCTATAACTAGGCCTATAACTATAATCATGATTCTAAAAAAAAAAATGTTGAACTCAAATTCTATAATTCTACAACTATAACTCTAAAAATCTGCAACTATAACTATGATTTCAAAACTATAACTGTAATTACATAACTATGAATATAATTCCATAGGTATAATTCTATAATTGGACATATAACTATAGCTCTATATCTATAGCTATGATTATATAACTATAAGTCTATAACTATGATTCAATAGCTATAACTATAATTGTATAACTTCAATTCTATAATTCTAAAACTACAATTTCATAACTTTAACTGAGATTCTAAAACCATAACTCTAAAAATCTGCAACTATAACTATGATTTCAAAACTATAACTATAATTACATAACTATGAATATAATTCCATAGGTATAATTCTATAATTGGACATATAACTATAGCTCTATATCTATAGCTATGATTATATAACTATAAGTCTATAACTATGATTCAATAGCTATAACTATAATTGTATAACTTCAATTCTATAATTCTAAAACTACAATTTCATAACTTTAACTGAGATTCTAAAACCATAACTCTAAAAATCTGCAACTATAACTATGATTTCAAAACTATAACTATAATTGTATATCTTAATTTCTATAACAAGGCCTATAACTATAATTCTATAATTTTATAACTTTAATTCCATAACTTTTATTCTAGAACTATAATTCTATAATCAGACCTATGACTATAATTCTATATCAATAGCTATGATTCTTTAACGATAATTCCATAGCTATAACTGTGATTCTAAAATTCTGGATCTATAACTATACTTTCATAACTATAGCTAGCTATAAATGTATAACTTCAATTCTATAACTACGCCAACAACTATGTTTATAAACTATGACTATAATTATATAACTATGACTGTAATTCCATTACTATAATTCTATAATCGGACCTATAACTATAATTCTATATCAATAGCTATGATTCTTTGATGATAATTCCATTACTATAACTGTGATTCTAAAACGATACTTCTAAAATTCTGGATCTATAACTGTAATATCATAACTATAGTTATAATTGTATGACTTTAATTCTTTAACTAATCCTATAAATATATTTATAAAACTATAACTGTATAACTTTATTTCTATATCTAGGCCTATGACTATAATTCTATATGACTATAGTTGTATAAACTTTTTTTTTTTCAATTCTATTACAATTGTCATGGTCTAACTATAATTCTATACCTAAGAAACGATCATTCTGCAACTATAACTTTATAATTCTGTGACTAACTATAATTCTTTATCTATAACACACAGAGCACAGAGAGAGAGAGAGATGCTGGATTCACAGTCTCCAACTCCTTTCTCTCACTTCTCTCTTAACCCTCTAACATCTGCTTGGGGATGCTGTGCCCAGCGCGGTTGCTATGGAGACAGTGTGACGTTGACGACGGTTGTCGCATGAGAGTGTGGTGTGACCCTGGTGGGGACAGAGATGCGTTACGACAGGCAGAGGTCTCCCAGGCTGCTGCCGGAGTGTACAACAACGCAGAAAGACCAAAACTCTCACCCCCCCCCCCCCCCCCCCCCCCCCCCAGGCCAGTGTGGTCACCCCTCTGCTGCATCTTAACGAGATAACACCCCTGTCCACAAACACACATGCACAGACACACACGTGCGCTGCTGCGCGTCTGGGAACGTCTGCGCGCACACACGACAGCTCAGAGCGAGGGGCAGAGGAAGGTGTGTTTGTGTGGGTGCCACCTCTGTCAGCCTGAGAGCATCCTTCAGTCGTGACTCATGGGCTTCCACCGCTCATTTCTTAGAAAATGAAGAGCCCTGCTGTAATCCACTGTAACCACACTGCCTCCCCAACAAGACACTCACAGGAGGGAGGGGGGGATGGAAGAAGGAGGTGAGACAAATGAAGGAGGGAGAGGGAGCTAAAAGGTGAGGAAATGAAAGAGAAATGTATAGGCATCAGCATAATTTCACACATCAGTGGAAATGAGGCCAATGCGGTACTGTGTGAGTTATAAATAGCTCTCCTGTGGTTATAATAAGTAGCTAGGAAAAGGTTTCCATACAGCCACGAAGGAGGCACGGCTGTGGAAGTGTGTTATCAGTATTATTCCACACACCTATCTCCATCTCTGTCAGCATCACCTCCGCTTCACGGCCGCCAAATCTACTGTAAAAATAAGATGTTATTCAACTCATCAGACCTTTGTCCCCTCCAGCGCAGAGCGCACCGTCCGCGCTCAGCCAATGATCATGCAGCAGATGCAGCACTTTTAGCACCGTGTGGAGGAGTGGAGTACAGCTCGGTGGAAACGGAGGATGTATGCGTGTTTGCGCCGGGCCTGCCAGGAATAGCAGGAGCGGCCCACACCTCCCCGGAGAAGACGGAACTACGGCTGGGTCAACGGCGCCACCGTGTGGACTCACCTGGAGTGGAGACATTTATACTGAGAGGCGCACAGATCGAGATGAACATGACGGAAGAATACACAGCTCGCAGGTTGGGTAAGGAGGGAGCATGGGCGGATTAGGAGACAATGGGCCCCTGGGCACAGATAGGCACAAAGCCCCATCACCTCTGCTAAACCTGTAGCAAGAATTACAGCCTTTGTGGGAGATTTGCCTTTTCTTGGACATATTTTATGTCTCTTAATAGTCATTTTGAGTCTCTTTGAGGTAATTTTGTGTCTTTTTTGATGGTTACATGTCTCTTTGTGGTTGTTTTGCCATTTTCTGTAGTTACTTTGTATCTCTTTGCAGTTTCTTTGAATCTTTTTCTGGTTATTTTGAGTCTCTTTGAGGTAATTTTGTGTCTCTTTTTGGTCGTTTCCTGTCTCTTCGTGGTTGTTTTGCCAATTTTTGTATTTATTTTGTGTCTCTTTGCAGTTTCTTTGACTCTTAATGTGGTTATTTCGAGTCTCTTTTAGGTAATTTTGTGTCTTTTTTTGTTGTTTCATGACTCATGGTTGTTTTGCCATTTTTTGTAGTTATTTTGTGTCTCTTTGCAGTTTCTTTTAATCTTTTTGTGGTTATTTTGAGTCTCTTTTAAGTAATTTTGTGTCTTTTTTTGTCGTTTCCTGTCTTGTTGTGGTTGTTTTGCCAATTTTTGTATTTATTTTGTGTCTTCTTGCTGTTCCTTTGCACCTGTTTGTGGTCATTTTGAGTCTTTTCTTCGGTATGTGTCTCTTCTAGTGACATTTTGCAGGTGAAGGCAAGGGAGGCCCCCTGACACTCTTGGCCCCTGGGCCTGTGCCTAGTTGGCCCATTCAGTAATCCGTCCAGAGAGCTGGGTTTAAGTCATAGAGTTGTGTCTTATGTTATGCCAGTCTTGCAACAGGCCAGGGCACTTTATTTGAAACTGCACAGATGAGAAAATCAAAGTAAAGTGATTCATTAGTTTAGTTGTCCATTTGTAAATCATGCACAAAACATTAACATTTAAGAGACACCTTTTTAGTGCCATCAATCCATTTTCATCTGCTTATCCGGGGCTGGGTCATGGGGGCAGCAGGCCAAGCAAAGCACCCCAGACGTCCCTCTCCCCAGCAACGCTTTCCAGCTCCTCCTGGAGGACCACAAGGCGTTCCCAGGCCAGATGAGATATGTAATCCCTCCAGTGTGTTCTGGGTCTGCCCCGGGGCCTCTTACCAGTGGGCTGTGGCCAGAACACCTCCAACAGGAGGCACCCAGGAGACATCCTGATCAGATGCCCGAATCACCTCAACTGACCCCTTTCAACACAAAGGAGCAGCGGCTCTACTCCGAGCTCCCTTCGGATGTCCGAGCTCCTCACCCTATCTCTAAGGCTGAGCCCAGACACCCCATGGAGGAAACTCATTTTGGCTGTTTGTATCCACGATCTCACTCATTCTGTGACTACCCAGAGCTCATGACCATAGGTGAGGGTTGGGACATAGACGGACCAGTAAATCGAAAGCTTCGCCTTCTGGCTCAGCTCCCTCTTCACCACAACGGTTCGGTGCAGCTCCTGCATCACTGCAGACACCGCACCAAACTACTGATCCATTTAAGTGCAATGCAAGTGTAATTTTTTTCATCTCCAGTGTGTTCTGGATCTACAACGGTGCCTCCTACCAGTTGGATGTGCCCGGAACACTTCTAAAGGGTCCAGGAGGGGAAGAGATGCCTGAACCACCTCAACTGACCCCTTTCGACGCAAAGGAGCAGCGGCTCTACTCCGAGCTCCCACTTTTTAGTGCATTCAGACTAATTATATGTCCAAATATTATAATCATGTCAAGCAATATATTGGAGACATTTGAAACAGACAAGATAACCAAAACGTGAAATTGTACACAAACTATATCTCAAAACATGATACAGCATTTTGGATAAGGATAATGTAAGTATAGGGCAGGTTTAGTTTAGTTTATATGCAATGAAAGTGTTCTGCAGTAACTTATTTGGTATGTGCCTGTAATCTGAGCTATAATTTACAATACAACAATCAGATATTACTAAAATATGCTGGTGGGAAGGAGCCATTCAATAAGACAGTGTCCTGCAGATCAAGGTTCCAAATAAGAGGTTTCCAGAAAATCCAGCAAGATATTTATTGACTTCATTGTTAGATGAAGGTGTTGAGGAAGCAGAGGAGCAGAGGAATACATTTTCTAAATTAAGTTTGAATAGGGTTTTCATTCATGCAAGTGTTGCTCAATCTACACTTCCAAACATCCATCCAGACATCAGGGCTGCAGAGATACATCCATTGAAAAATAGATCCATTCAAACTCGTCTTGTTTGGAGGATCCGTGTGAATGTGAATGTTTGTTTAGGAGCCCCTAGGTTAGAGGTGCTGTCACCGGATCGGATGGAGGGAGGGAGAAGGAGGGAGGAAGAGAAGGGAGGGAGGGGGGGTAGAGGAGTGGACAGACACTGGCAGCGGAGGGGGAGGCGTTTGGCTCGGCGAAGACGGGGAGTGAACGAGCAGAGAGGGTAAGAAACCAGCGGATCTGGCCCTTTAAATCACCAATACAGCGCATTCGGAGGTGAGTTTGGAGATATTCGGGTATTTTTCTCCCTGTGTATAATAATTGTAACGCGTCTGTGCGCCTCTGCAACCCCGGCTTCTCGTCACCGAGGGCGGCTGCAGCGGAGAGGGGCTTCATCAGTGTCACGAATCCGGTTTTCCCCAGCCCTTTGCCGGCAGAGAGGGTGGGGAGGACCGGGGACAGGGTCAGTGGAAGATTTCCTACTGCACGGCTGGACTCTGAGGACGCACAAGCCACTGTATCCAAAAACCTCTGGATTTTTATATGCTGAAGTAGGCCGTGTGCCGACCAATTTGCATAATAGCGGAACATAAAGGCATGCGCTCCAGTCTTGTGCCCATTGTCGCTGGATGGGTTTATATTGGCTGCTGGAGCCTGCCTCCCTCAAAACATGTCACCACCCTGCTCCCACGGCTAACAATCAGGGCCTGTTTGCAGACCTGAAGCGGTCTAGTCTGGTCTTCACTTGGGAAAATATCTCTGGCTTTGATATGTGCACAAGGTCTGCCTGTGCTTGCGCGCACTGTGCGTATGCGTGTGTATGTATGCGTGTGTGTGTGTGGAGTGTGGATAGCCATGGGAGAGAGAGGACATGCTGTTCTATCCATCAAAATGCCCGCATTGTGTTTTCACACGGTAGAGCAGCGAGCAGGGCCTATAGCGGAGGACATGGCTCCGTACTGTAGGCCCGATCAGCGCTCAGGAGCTGCTAGGATCAATAAGGATTGATGCATTCTTGCGCGTCTCGAGAGCGGCTGTGGGCTCGCTGGCTGGCTGGCAGGCAGGCTGACCGGGGCCTGTCCAGCTCTGGTGATGTTTTTGGTCCAGGCCAAGACAAATGACCAGCTTACTGTACATGTTTGCCTCTGTGCGTCGGCTTTATAAGAAAATGTTTTCAATTTGGGGGGCGTAGGAGAGGAGAGGTTTGACTGTGGATGGGCAGAAACTCATATTTGTGCTGCTTTTTAAGCGCACAGCCTCCTTCTCTCAGCACGGAATGCGCCATAGCAGAAAGTTTGAAAAATCAACAGGCTGAAGAAATCAAAGCACTCGGTTTATAATATCACTGAAGAGTGATTTAAGTTATGTATCTCTGAGCTGTACTGTCACTACGTGTTGCCACGTTTGTTACAAATGCATTTGAGAAAATATGGAAACATACATTTCCGAGCAAAACCATTTGCATTTGGAAGTTTACCTCCAAAATCCCAAAAGAGTTAGTTTGTGAAAGGCACAACACCTCTCCTTTGAATATTTGCCCTCTTATGTTGTAAAAAATTATTGTTAAGGGAAGCAGATGAAACTATTCCTTCAATAAGCTTGTAGTTTTCTCTTGTGATGCTGTGACTTGTGTTGACTCAACTCGGTGGTACACAGGCTGTAGTGTGTTGTGTTTACTTGACTTACTGTCCCTGTGAGCTGCTGTTGTTCATATGGGTCCTGTGGGTGATTTAGGGACACTCCTGATACCTGAAAGAGTATTAGAACAGATGCTGTGATGCAAAGGTTGTATGGCTTTGTATGTGTACACGCGTATTAAACATTTAAGTGGCATACGTCTGTACACACTTAACTCCTATGTGGGGACAACGGTCAGATGCCACATTATGAGCCACTGCAGTCCAGGTTTATAAGGTTATGTTCAGGTCAGGGTTGGGTTAAAGCATGTTGTGGACTGTAGACTAGGGATGCATGACATGAGGAAAATGTGTGATAACATGATTGAATATGGCAAAAATGATATTACTTGCAACAGTCGTTCTCAATCGGGTTTCGAGACCCCCAGGGGTCCTTGAAGGAGTTCCAGGAAATCCCCAGAAACACGGTGAACAGTTTATTTTCATGATTAGATTCACTATAGAAGTGAGGTCAATGTGAGTAAGAGTTATACGGGTGACTATTCTGATCAAAAGTTTCACTTCCTTTAAAGTTATCTCCTCAACTGTAATTGACAATTACAGACTTCTGGGGTCTCATTTATAAAACTAAAAATGTACGTATGAACAAAAGCCAAAAATATATGACAATTTCTACAATCAAGCTTCCACCTCACCATCTGTGTTGCCAATTTCCCATCTCTAAAATAATTGCAAGCATTGGGTCAAAGTTTCTCCCATCAAGTCTGTTTTTATACATCAGAACTTTTGCGTGGGTGGTGGTGTACACTTCTTTCAGGCCTTGTTTTTTTTTTTTGCATACGCAGTGTTTATAAATGAGATCCCAGGTCTTAATCGTATCTAATGACCAAAATCTTTTCAGACGGAAGAACCTGAAGAGAAATCCTACCAAAGGGGGTCCATGATCTAATGTGTACTTTAGGGGTCCTTGACACGAAATAGGTTGAGAATCACTGTCTTTTTGTTGCTCTCAGGATACTGATAAAATACAACAAATTTGGCATTGAATAAAAAAAAAAAAAGGAAATTATGTCAATATTCTTGTTTCAAACAAATTGACCATTGAACTGAACACAACAGAAAACAAAAAAAGAATGATAGTTACAATTTAAAGTGCAGTTTTCCACCAGAACTTTCATCCAACTAACTCAAAAAATCTCTGAGCACAATATCTCAGTGTGTGGCAATATGTTTATTACACAAGTTGACATCCCAAAAACAATTGAAAAAAATGATATATTGTGCACCCCTACTGTATACGAATGTTGGGGTGAACTTCCAGGGTGGGTGACATCCCCAAAAAACTCCAAAACTGATTTCAACACTATATTAAGCAACACAAGGGCCAATACCTGTACTTTTTACCATTAAAAGCATCTTATTAAGATAGAGCCATGTGCCATAATTTATGAGGGAAATGCACCATTATTGGTTACTTCTAAATACATTTACACATTTACTGTGCTCTGTTTTTAACTGTAGAAAAGAAAACCCCTTTGTATTAGTTCTTAGAACTAAGGAGGAACTAACGAGCGTTCATGTTTCCACAATGAGACCTAACGTGACACTTACGTATATTTTTTGGCTCTAGTATTAATACACACAACAAGATTAACAATATTGATATGCCCACCGCTAATTAAAAGAGTAAAAAAAGTGCCGTCAAAAACAAACGTGCGTGTGTGAGGAAGAACAATTAAACAAAAGAGGCCAGAAGGAAAAAGAAACCCTCCAACACAGGGAGAATTTGCCTCTAAGTGTCCAGTTGGGAGGATTTGGACTCAAAGTTAAGATTAGGATTAGGACTGAGAATTAGGCCTAGGAGACAATCAGTAAATGTCCTCGTAAGTTTAACAATATAAATGTGTGTGCACTCTCTCTCTCACACACACACACACACACACACACACACATACACACACAAAAGCCCTAATTACAGACATGAATCTCTGAGCTACTCCACAGTAGGAGTAATTAAGGCAGGACTCTCCTCCCGGGAGAGAGGGCGACAGACAGAGACAGAGACACAGAGTGAGAGACCCAGTCGTAACACAGTCACAGTGATGTGTGTGAGGAGCGAGGTGCATTTTGATCAAGTGCACTGGTGAGGAAACTTGTGCGCTGTGCTAAAAGATGTGTAAAAGAAGGAAAGTGGAGGGTTATGAATGAATCTTTGACAGCACAGGTATGAAAGGAATTCCTGTTTTTGGATCAGAGATGCAGGAATGTCCAACCATCTGATCAATGAGGCAGTATTATGGGATGTGATGACAGATTTTGTTTTATGAGTAACAAGGCTGATGATTATAGTTTGGCGTTGATGCAAAGCACGCTCATGATCTCAAAATTCTTATTGAAATATGAAAACTTGACTACAGCTTAATGTGGCCATTTCCAAAGCAACATGAGATAATTTAATACTTTTCATTTAAATTAGTTATCTGGACTCAAAATTGCATTTTTCACCCTCATTACTAAAACAACAAAACTCATCCAGCATGAATCCATGAAACAAAGTCTTAAATCCAGTCTGAGATTTGTGAATGAAACATTTTTAAAAGCCCTGATACACAAAACTGTGAATGGAGGCTAACATTTTAAAACGCATGTGTACTGTTTGCCTTTCTTTTATCTAGCTTTATAAGCAGCCATCTCACCTGCTCTCCTTTTTTACAGAGACAAGCCAATGTGAGCTCAGCTGCCATCCGGCTCTGTCGTTTTGACTTGGCAACTGTTTCGCGGCCGTCCGTGCACTGCTCAGATCTCCATCCAGTCACGTTTGTGTTCAGAGAGAGTCCTGTCTGCCTGCCATCAGTCAGGTAATTATCTCTGCTATGCTAAAAGCTTGGAGAACATTAAGCATAACATAGATCTAAGCTAATAAGTAAGTAAGTCTGCATATATCCTGCATAAACTGTATATCAAGAAACTGCCTCATTTCTCTCATTAACAGTGATGCACTACCATGTAGTCACCTCACAGTGGTGCTATAACTCTACAACTGAGGCCACACAGTAAGCTAAAGGAAGTTATTGATTACTTAAAAGGTGATTCAGCTCATAAATCAGTGCAGTATATACACAATTTTTATATGGCAGCAAACCCAGAGACTAATGTAAATCATCATCTAATTGTCTGTAAATACATTTTGGTCAATGCAAAGATAATTTGAAGTACATCATGATTGGCAGTTTAATCTTTAAGATGAAAATTATAAAACTGCAAAGTAACTTGTAACTGTCAGAAAAATTAAGTTTAGTAAACAGAACAATGTCTCCCTTTGAAATGTAGTGAAGTAGAAATAGAACGTGACATAAAATGAAAATAATCAAGTTTATCAATATTGTATTTACTGTAAGTACAGTCGCTACTACTTTAAGTGTGCTTTCACACCTGCCCTGTTTGGTTCGGTTCAATCAAACTGAAGTTCATTTGCCCACTAAGTGTGGTTCATTTGACCAGGTGTGAACACAGCAATCACACTCAGGTGCGCACCAAAACAACCGCACCAAGACCTTCTTGAAGAGGTGGTCTCAGTCTGGTAACAAACGAACTCTGGTGCTGTTCGTTTGTGGTGAGAACGTGTTCCGACCTGGATCTGAACCAGCTGCAGTCACATGACACATTGTTTGGGTTAAACATGAGCATGTTACAGTCCTGGAGGATTATTAATGTGCGCCTCCTCCTGTACTGCCTTAATATGCACATTCAGCACATCCAATGCATCAAAACATTGTTTTCTAGTTGGAGCCGCGCCTCGTTTTCAAACTGTATGCTTTGACTCAAATGAACAATGACAGCAATATAGTCCACGATGAGCAGCGCTAAAATCAACCTGCGTAGTTGTCCCTCCATTGTGACATTAGAAAGTGTCACATTTATCTTGCAAGTGTACTCTTCTTCAACGTTTGCTTTACTTCCTGGATTTTTCCCACATGGAAATTCTGACCAATCAAGAGCAGCGTTCTCATGCAAGGCATTTTATCTGGTCCACTTGTAAATGCCGCCGTGAGAACATGAACCAACTCTAGGCAATTAAACAACTTTGTGACAAAATTAGTTCCTGATTCAGACCAAAGCAAGACAACTCTAGGTCTGAAAGCATCCTAAATGTATAATACAAATCACTAGCAACAATCAACAACTTGACGGACCACAATAAATTTGTGTCTTATATCTTTTACAGTCTTCATGTACAAGCAGTGTATTTGCTTTACATTAAATGTAATCTCTATAAACAGGTATCTAGTCATATACAGTTAGCCCTCCAAGCTAGTGCCAGCTAACTACGTTAACGATGGATCAAGAATGTGCAACATTAGCTTACACTAGATATGAAATTTAAGCCAGTGACTGTATCGTATTAAATTGTTGAGAGCTGTAAATTCACCACTCCTAAGCAGAAGGCAACATAACATACCGTTATCTCGTAGCCTGTCTGGTCTTCCTTTGGGCAGCGGGAAAGCAGTGTCAAAGTGAGGAGCGCTCACTCTGCAGCCACACTGGGGGACTGAAATATCCCCAGAACTTGAACTTGAACAATTTCAGTGGACTGAGGGGTCACCAACTGATGATTCAAATCTTTGACCTTCAGGGGGCAGCCCTAAATACAGCATCTGTAGGCAGCAGGACAAGATTGTGGTGACAGAAGCGTTCTTATGTCCATTTGTACTCCATTTTTAGTCAGAGTAGTATTGACCAGTCATGTTTGAGCAGGCTTTGGTTACATGCAAGTCAGCAGTCGATATAAAAAGCAAAGGAGGCAGAATGCATCAGCCGAAACCAATCTTGGAACCCATTGGCTATTGTCTAACCAGGATTTAGCTTTTTATTTACTTTGTTTGAAGTTTATCTGCAATAATACGCAGATATTTGTTCATAGAGATCAGCCATGACTACAGCTACAACTCCATTCTCGTGCCGAAGTTGCTAATCGGTGCACAGAAAAGAAAGTCTTGGCCTAGATATCCGACATCCAATATCCGCTGTCTACACTGGAACTCCCAAAATATTGGCTGTTGCCCCCAGAGGCTAAATCATCATCAGACCCATGGGCTCTGAGATAGCTTTAAATTTGTCACGTTTCACCTTTATGTTACTGGGATAATCCACTTAATCTTGTCACTGTTACACACGAGACACAAATCAAAACATAATGCAAACATGTCTGAACATGTAAAGTAGCCAGGCGTCACCTACCTCTCCCTGCATATCGACCTGAGGCGTGCCAGCATATTTGATGAAATCGTACATCATTGTCTGCATAGCAAACATTTTTTTACTCTCTCTGTCTCTCCCTCTATCTCTCCCTCATCAGTTTTCTCCTGTGTTGGTGTATTCTGATGGATCAGTATGTCTACCACTAATAATATCGCCCAGGCCCGGAAACTGGTGGAACAGCTGAGGATCGAGGCAGGGATTGAACGCATTAAGGTAGGACGAGTCGTGTGTCATCAACATTTGACTGTTCTCTCCTTACACCTTTGTCTTGTTGCTCATGTTGCTTCCTCTCATCTACCTCACAACTCCCTTTATTCATCAAACATTATCTTTCTCTTTTCACCTATTTTTGTCCCCTCACCTTTTCTTTCTCTCCCAACTCTCGTCAGGTGTCTAAAGCAGCAGCAGACCTGATGAGTTACTGTGAGCAGCACGCTCGTAGCGATCCTCTGCTGGTCGGGGTTCCCACCTCCGAAAACCCTTTCAAGGACAAGAAGCCCTGCATCATCCTATAGCCGCGCTACGCTCCACTTGCCATCACACACACTCACACAAACACACACTCATGCACATACAGACACACATGAATGCACACATTCAGTACTTAAATTGATCCCCAGACACACACACACACACACACACATGCAAACACACACTTCAAGCAGCCCATCTAGCCGACACACACACTCTTACAAACACTCCCAAAATAGCCACTCTGGAAAAGCGCCATACCCCGGAGCCACAGCTAAGGGGCAGGTATCTTCTGTTCACAGTGGCTGAGATCAGTATATCACTGAGTATGATCCAAGGTGCTTTGGTAATATTCATATATGCTGGTAAATTAACTACAGCTTAACTTGAAAAGGGATTTGGACATTAATAATCAGTAGGAAACCAGGATTTCTTTTTTCCTTTTGTCATGAAATGAGGGGTTGGGTAAAGGATGGACAGCAGTGCCATAGGCAAGGAGTGGGAGGATGCATGTGGGCAACACAAATGGGCGGTAGGCGCTCCTGCCGACCGTGCCAAACACGACCTGGTGTCCCATTAAAAGCTCAATAAAAGCTTTTTTTCTTGTGGGAGTATTAAAAGGTCTGAGAGCTTTGCCCACGAACCTGCCTGTGCTAAAACATGGCGGGTATTTTTGGAGCGAAAGCCTTTGCCTATATCGGGCTAGCATGTTCCCACCCAAACCTGTATCAACAGACCTTCTCTGCCTGTGGCCTCACTGCGGCCGTCTGCAGCCTTTGGCCAAACCTCCAGCCGTGCCAACCTGTACAGAGAGTCGTCTCTAGATGCTGATCTGCTGTCACCGATTCCACTGCAGTTCATTATGGCTGCAGTTGGCTGAAATCGATGTCTAAGCTGACCTCAGATCTGCACCTATGAGGGGAACATAGTGAACTGCTCTACACAGAACTCAAGCTATTAACCCTGGACGTTTACTGCATTTTTCTTAAGAAATACTTGTTTGTGAACTCAATGTATGTTTTGATATTTTGTTGAAGCATTACTTAACAGATAAGATAATACTTTTTTTTTATTGTTTTGCTTTGACATAGGTGTTGCCCCTGGCTGATCAGGTTTCTCTTTGCGTTAAATGCTAGTATTAATGAAACGGCAGGAGATCTGGGTGTAAGCCAGGGGTAACACCTTACCAGATACCTGCTAGGATCTTACACAAAACTTTCTACTGTACATCAAGCCTCCCTGTGCTTTACCCAGAGAGAGGGCGAGGTCGCAGACTAAACCACACTCGAGAATCAGTCTGCAAGGACTGCAAGGCTGGAGGAGAAAAACTTAAAAGCTAAAAGTAAAGCTTTCCCTTTCCCTCCTTCTCCGTTTATGTTTGATCTTTTCAATTGGCAGTTTTTATAAGGTAAAGGGGAGAGATGTATTGAAGTGGATAGTGCAAAGATGGAGGTGTTTGTTTTTTATTCTCTACAGTAAAAAAGGGGGATAAGTCCTGTTTTAACGCATAACAATTCTGGCTTTAAATCAGATTAGAATAACCGGCTTCACCAGTCAAGTTTCAAGCCTCCCCCTGCAGAAGAGCTCGCTTTGATGTGAGCTCAAACTGGTCAGGGACTGGAACAGCGGTCCGCTCTCGGCTTCCTCTTCCCTCTTCTCCTCCACGATGCTCCTCCTCTCTGACAAACCAAACTTGATTGTAAAAGCTGAAGATGAAGTGAAAAAAAAATGAAGTCAAGAGAAACAAACTAAGTGTATAAACTTTCTTTCAGACGTGCAGAAGTGATAAGTTGAAGAGTAGCTGTTTTGGGTTTATTTTTTGAGTTTCTTCTTTCTATGGAGTCCATGGAACCTGGTCAGTTGAGTATTACCCTGTACAGTGTTTGTAAGATACAAAATCTAAACACAGAATCCCCTTCTGTGGGTGTTGGATTTTTTTAGTACTACTTATTCTGTTTCGTCAGTCAGGATCATGTCTGTCTTCATTTCTTACTTTTATTATTGTTATTTTTTTTGTCATTCAGGTTTTAGAGGCTTATGATAAGGGAGGATGGTTTTAACCACCGATACAAACACCTGATAGAAACAAAAGCCCTGTTAGGTTTAGGATCGTATCCTGTTAGAGGATGAATCAACATCGGACCTCATTCCAGTGGCAAAAACCAACCTCCTGATCTATCCTTTAACACCAGAGCAGCCCACGGTTTTTTGGTGGGCGACAGGCAACTAGGACAACACATACATAACACGCTCACCCTCTCTCTCGCAGCTGTTTTAGGTTTGACTGTCAGAGGTCAAAGGGTTAAGGAGTGGCAAGGCTGAGCATTGAGAGCTGCTTGTGACGGTTAATTGCTGAAAGAAGGGAGCTTTGTGACATCATATTTACATTTGAACCTTTAGGCAAGGCTTCTGTCAGGATTAACGTACAGTGGCAGGGCAGGGTGGAGTCTGTTGGACAGGACTTATGGCTGCTGATGGACTGTTGAGGAGTTGAACCTGCTGCTTCTCTGCTCTCTAATCACTAGGTCAATATGTGCCACCTGGTGCACTGACTCCTGGGAGTCAGGAGGGGTTTTCTTGGAAGTCTTGAGAGGTGAGCAGTTGTTTGGTGTGTGCACAGTTTAAAGAGTAGACAGTCCATTGGGGACAGCATGCAAAAATACCTGCGTTGTATTTAGTCCTGGAGGTGTACAAAATTTAAAGCTCCACTTTTTCTGCATTTTTGTGACAGAATGACATGTGGCACCCTTGACCAATTTGCAAACTTGTCTATAAAGGAATCGTTTGACAGTTTAGAAAGTACGCTTATTAGTTTACCTGCCAAGAGTTAAGTGAGAAGACAGATACCAGTGTCACTGTAATGTCCCCACTGGTTTGTGAACTCCCATTTTGAAGCCTTGAGTTTGGCATTTTGGCCGTCGCCATCTTTGATTTTTGGAGCCACAAGTGACTCGAGGTGACCTGGATGAATTTAAATGGGTGAGTTTTTAAAAAAAATACACCCCCCTCCAGCTGTAAACATGTTTATTTCTGCTGTGAAGTTGGGCGTTTAAACATGGGGGTCTATGGGGATGTGCTCGCTTTTGGAGCCAGCCTCAAGTGGCACCTCTGCCTTGGCTTCATTTGCAGCTCCGGAGGTTGCCGTTTGCTGGACACGGGGAAACAGCTAGCCTGGCTCTGTCCAAATGTATCAGAATCTACCTACCAGCACCTGTAAAGCTCATTAAATTGACATGCTATATTTAATTTCTTCATTCAAAGTTGTGGTTTTTGGGCAAGGTTCAACTTTAAAGACTGACTGGACACAGCCAGGCTTTTTATAACCCTGTTTCCAG
This sequence comes from Cephalopholis sonnerati, assembly GCA_019142605.1. NCBI lineage: Eukaryota > Metazoa > Chordata > Actinopteri > Perciformes > Serranidae > Cephalopholis > Cephalopholis sonnerati. The sequence continues at coordinate 28,652,232 of JAGQAX010000015.1, read as the reverse complement.
CCCTTATGCTAAATTAAGCTAACAGGCTGCCAGTCTTGGAAACCATTGGCTATCAGTCTGATGTTGATAAGAGTCTGGGGGCCACGGCCAATATTCTGGGAGATCCAGTGTAGCAAGCAAACATCCGAGCCAAGACTTCCTCTTCATGCGCCGTTCATTCAGGCTAAATCACAGTAAAAGCTAATATAAAGCTAAACAGTCATCAGACGTTAGCCAGTGGGTTCCTGAGATTGTATTTCCACCAATTCGACTCCACGACAAACAGAAACTAGAACACTTCTGATACCTAAATCTTGTCCCATTACTTACAGAATCTGCATACATATGCTGATATGTCTCTATAGAGATTAAGGCTGCTGGCTGCAGCTTTATATTTGCCCTACAGACATCAAAGTGATATTGATTGCCTCAGTTAACTCTCAGCAATAAAGCAAATAAGTATATGCTTTAAAACTTATTATTATTTCTTCAAAAAATACAACTTTGCAATTCAAATCAAGGCTAAATTGCTAATTAACATCACTGCTTGTTCACTGTAGGCGATGGTTCCTGCTACAAAGCCCTGTTTCATTTCTCATTTGCCTTTGTTCCAAACAGAGGCGGTTTCCAAAGTACAGAGAGAGCAGGAGCTGGAGAAAGGCCAGAGAGGGCTGAGGGTGTGTGTGTGTGCGCGCGTGTATGTGTGTGGGTGCCGGGTGCTAGTGTTTGGTGGCTGAAAAGGATGATTTGGCAGAGCAGTAGGCGGAGAAGAGAAAATAGAGGTGCACGCATGTGAGTGTGTGTGTGAGTGTAGACACAGTGTGTAAGAACACACAGTGCCTCCAGTGTCACATAGTAATGTTACAGTACTGCAGCCCTGCAATTCCAGGTCAGGGCGAGTCTGACCGGAGGAGAGGTCATGTGACGCTGTGTGAGTCAGAGCAGCATGCATGGCCTCCACTCACTCCATCTATCTGTCAGATGCTAGTGTGCACATTATGCAGAAGAAGCATTCGGTCACAAGCTCAAATCGTTCAGTTGACGTGTGGGAAGCTATTTTTGATGCGATGACCAATAATAACCCCAAACAACCCACAAAGCTTTTTTTCTGTTCAGCTCTATCTGTGCCTGACTCAGCTACATTGTATTAGCTGTAGTTTATTTTCACCACTCGTTAAAGCCTTAGAGACTGAAAGGACTGGTTTGACATTTTGGAAAATACGCTAATTCACTTTTTGCAGAGAGTTAGAGGAGAGGATCAATACCACTCTCATTTTTGTCTGCTCAATATTAAGCAAAAGCTGGGACCTACTTAGCTGAGTTTAAAGATCGGAAGCAGGGGGAAGTAGCTAGCCTGGCTCTATACAAAGGTAACAAAATCCACCTCTTAAGCTCAACAGGTTTATTTATCTAAATGGAGTTGTTGTCATTTTGAAGTTGCTAGGCAACCAACAGAGGCTCCATGAAGTCACTGCACAAAGCAATTCATAGTTGTTAGCGTTGTTACAAATGTAAATGGGATTTTTGAATGAGGTTGTCTGACTCGTGGATGTATAAAGAGAACTGGATAGAGCATTAGAGGCAGGGCCTGTTCAGTCCTATGAAAGTTCAGCCTTTCAGGTATGAAATTATCTGGATAACCTGCATCTTCGGGTACAAAGAGCAGACCATAGACAACTAGAAACCGCATCACATGATGGGATGGTGAAACAAGTCATTTGATGGGGGTTGTTAAGCCCCCCCAAAATGTTTCTACTGATTTACAGATGTTCTTTCACAATGTAATTCCATTGGGAAAAGTCTTATTGGGCATCAAGTGACTGACCTAGAAGTTGCAATTCCACTAGCCACTATGAAAATTGCCTTCAAAGCCTGGGACGCTTCCTGGAGGCTTGGCCTGACTTCTGTCACACAACCCAGAAGTTGCGGTTTCACTTTTGCGCTCAATGCAATGCTAGGCTAGCTGTTTTTCTCTATTTCCAGTCTTTATGCTAGGCTAGGCTAAGCCAACCAGCTACCGGCATGAAAGTGGCATTGTCTTCGACTCAAACCATCAGCTATAAGTTCATTAACATTATTTCCAGAAATGTCAAACTATTCCTTTAAATTATTTAAATCCCTTTATCTAATATGTCGAGATAATTGATGAGATGGTTGGACCTGATTTAGGCTTAACGAATGGTGAGATCTCATCAAAATTTATAAAAGGAACCAGCTGAAGAAATAGAATAACTATACAGACAGAAACCTGAGTGCATGCTGCAGTGACAGGGAGGAGGTAATCTGAGATAAGATTTTTTTCCCCAGAATCTTAACTGCCGTAAAATTGAGGACATAACTGACACGCTGTTTGTGTTCAGGAAAGGAAAGGCAGGCCCTTGTAATGTCTTTGCAAGGTGCAGCTAAAGTCAGAGAGGATTACAACTGCAGGAGATTCACACAACATGAAACAAGCATGCATACATATCAGCGCACACACACACACACACACACACACACACACACACACACACACACACACACACTGATGTTGTCCTGGAGATGTCTGACAGATGCTATTTTATATCATTATTGTTTTTTCAATCATTCCATCGCTGGTTGGGCTTAAGATCAGAGACAGCCGGCCTAAATCGCCGGTGTGGCTGACAGTTTGTCTGATTGGTTGGTTGTTAGTTTGCCTTATAGTGGCGTATATTGTGTTAATGCTGGTCTTGGGGGTGATCAGATCAACAGAACGAACAGTGTTAAAGTAGAACACATGGCGCGAGATGGAAATCCACTGGTGTTGTGACACAAAGCGAGCCCGGGGAAATTCATTTCAGGTCAGGTGGGGAGAGTCGAGGCTCCTCACTGGTGGACTTTGAAATCAAACATCGCTGAATCGGCTCTGAGCCCTTCCCGAGACTCATCTTTTGTGTTCTGATCTCCTGTGTATGCATACAGTATATGTATCTTTTTGCCTTGATTGATTATGAAGAAAATATATCTATTTTTTGTAACTGTTCTCTGATGTGCCATAACTCATGTTTTCTTGCACACTGTTAATATTTTGTGGATATTGCTGTTAAAAAGATGATATTGAGAAGTAGATAACATTAATAAAAAGATGATATAATAACACATGCTCTTGTGTAATATTTTCACTCATGCTGGCAGCACGGCTCTGTGCATGGTAACGCCAGCGTGTTGGTTGATCCACCACTTTGATCCAGACTGAAATATCTAAATACTAGTGGGCTATTGCAATATCAACATTTGCTGTTCCTGCAGGATGAATCCTAAAGACTTTGGTGAACCCCTGACTGTTCCTCTAGCGCCACCAGCAGGTCAACATTTGTGGTTTAAGTGAACTGTCTCCACATTCATGTCCCCCGATAGGATGTACTGTAACAACTTAGATGATCCCTTAAAGGAAAACTTTGGTATTTTTCAACCCAGACCCGATTTTCCTAGGTTTTTATGTCTAAAGTGGGATTTATACTTATGCGTCAAATCAACGCCGTACCCTACACCGTAGCCTGACGTGCACCTCCCCAGAAATGTAACGACACGTCACAGCGACGCAGACCTCCTGTCTATTTTTGTAAGCTATAACCATTTCCCTCAGTGGAAACAAAGCTTTTATTTACTTTAATTTCACA